>LUCH01000122.1:6237-59887 GCA_013368495.1 Paragonimus heterotremus | reverse complement strand
CGTGAAGAGAGTAACCGAATTGTCACCACCTCGCGGCGTATGTCTTCTATCGTTACTGGTGACCTGGATCAAGGGAACGCAGTGTTTCAAGTTCACACAGTTGAAAACTAGTGAGCAGTTACACTCATTCATATATTTCTGAGTGGGGGTGTGTTATTGTAATTCCAAAGAGACGTGGAGTATTTCAGCAGTCGTATACGCCTTTACAAATTTATGCAAACTACACATCCCCTAGCATACATTAGCCTAGACAATATTTTGCTCATAGAACTCATGAGCAAAATCTTTCGGAAGTTATCACACATTTGAAATTACAGCGATACATTTTAACAGTAATGCATATTGCTGAACAAACCGTATCACCGCTTAAATAAACACTATTTTTCCTAGGAAAACGTGGGAAGATGGATCAGCTCATAATATATTTGGAACATACCTTCTACTTACTGGAGTCGTTAAAATTCTCTACGTATTTTAAGAGCAGGCTAAATGTCAACATAAAGTGCGATCTTTATTTTGTCGGTCACCAACACGCCTAATTGAGGGGTAATAATGTAACAAGTTAATGTATCATCATGTCTTTCGCTCATGAACTAAGATACTTACATGAAGTATTTACGGAACACTGGTTCCATTCCACTTCTGCTGTTATAGCATTTAGCACACAATGTCAATATCTCTTACTTCGATTCTATAAGGTTGGTATGTTTGGAAGTGCCCGTAACTCTAAACGCCGTGACAAAAATACTTTGGACAAAGTTTGCGAACCGGTGATTGCAAGCAGTAAATAGAAACGAATGTCATAGCAAGAAATGGTGTTCCATGTAGATGTACACAAAAAATTATCATACATTTTCGTTTACACCATCCATACTACTAAAGTCACGAGCTAAACACTACTAACAGTTTGAACGTGATAACTCTCTTCAGATAGACACCTCGATGGATTTAAATACAAACAGACTTATTTCTATCACTTGAGTTAGCACTGCAAACACATTAGAACGACAGTTTTGGTCATAACAACAACTATGACTTAGCACTAAAGTTGACCTGCCGCGTTATATGTTGATAAAAGAGCAGTCAGAAAATGAATATTGAAATACGAGGTTTGACATCACAATAACTAAAGCTCCGTTTCCCAAATAAAATTCGATTTGCACCGTATTAGGAACCCCACAATCCCTGACTGATAAGTGTTTTTATATACACACTGTCTTTCTTGGTTTGGATCTGACAAAAACAACCAGCTTGCTCGTCTTATTTTGATATCTGGCAAACCAGACTGACGTTTGTTAAATGCACGGTGTATGATGTCACGCGATACACGACAAGCAGATTTTGAATTTATGCTACCAGATCGTGAAAGTTGATGCGAATGTTTACTGCAGTCAAGAAAACAAGATGCTGCTTACTATTTGCGCGTCTGAAAAACTTTTGAACGGTTCACACAGTAGAACTGTGGGATTCAAAGGAACAGCACTGTGTTCTCCAGAAACCTTATTTGGTGTACGGGCGTATGAGGTAGTTTTAGATTCTTTCACACTTTTGAAAAGATGTGAAATCAGTTTAAAGCCTATCGTTTCATAGTTTTAGTTTGATTACAGATTTAGTCAACAGGAAACAGATTGGAGACGTGCGAACAAAACTGATTTGCTCTATATTCAACTGTGTTCAGTGCAATTGCGCAGAACGTAATTTATGCAAAATCGGAGACATCGTTTTAGTCACAAGCCAAAGTTAAACAGGATAGTTCAGACAGAAGTAGCTGAAGTGAAAAGTTTGCAATTTGCATTTCTGTAGTTATGAAAAACAGTTCAGATTCTTCTGAGATCAAATTTTCCGGAAGTCGAAAAATCCTGTAAACTCAGCAGTAAATAAATCTACGTTTGTGATTGAACCGTTGTGTAGGTTCATTCAGTTACACTTTATTAATGTCGGTTAATGACAGTTCATACACGCCTTCGCTCCACGATTAATAATTACTACTGGTTACCTACCACCCACAAAATATTACAGCCTTCAATCGCAGGTGAAGTTGTCTGTGAGACATTTACGCAAAGAAATGCAAAGCATACTTTCCAATCCCGGTAGAACTCCATAATGACTGAATTGAAGAATTTTATTTTGGCTGCGGATAGACGTGTACTAGTGACTAGAATGTACAAGAGTAAAACTTCAGTCTGGCAGTCCCACTCGAACCTCTGGCCGAATGTGAAAGTTCTAGTCAAACCTGATCGGCTGTCAAATTCTATTAACCAAATCCCTGACTATTCATAAGTAATAATAACTATGTTGCTCAGTGAAGATAATGATGTGTGTTATTTCAACTTACTTGATAAAACTTAGTACTAATTCATAAAATAAAATTACCTCAACAGTAAGAGGCATTTTCACGTTCATTGGGTAGCCTAAGCATTGCAACTATGGCTGAGGGATTTCTCATGATGTTTTTCTTAAGGGAACATGGGCTCTTCGTAAAAGCATAAACCGTAGAGGGTGTTGCGTTCAAGTAAACCAAATGTCTTGTTGTTTTTCACCTATCATTACTAATCCAAACATTCTGTTACGCTTTATTCACTCCGCTTCTTAAGAATAAGCATTTTGCACCCCAAGTTATTTTACCCTGAGTCCGTAACCAAACCCACTGACAGTCGGTAGGGAAGACCTGCTGAAACCTTTCATTATGAGATAATCATCCCAGTGTTACGACTACTGTCATAACGTTGATTTAGTATTATTGAGTCTGAACTTACCAATAAGAATTTCTAATGGCAAACCACGAAGTGTGTTATTAGCCTCTTCAGTGGCCCGCGATGGACTCATTGCACAATTGTCAGAAATAAACCTTGCTTACTTTTTAAAAGATTGGTAATAGTAGATGCGAAATTCAAAGTAATTATGCGTCTCAGTGAACATGTAAATCTGACTAATAAAATGTTCTGGCATAAAAAATTCATTCTTTCGGATCACAGATACCTGGTAATATATTTGAAACAGAAGCAAAGATAGACAAGCGGGTCTAATGAGTTAAGCAGTTAGACAGATGGACAGAAAATGAACGATGCACCATAACTCACGCAACGAATAAAACCAAATATTAAACAACTATTTCTTCGGAATTCCAATTACCATAGACTCGGCAAACTGAAGGATGCTTTGCCGATTGTCCCCAAAAATCCCAAGTTCTGCATACTGTAATTTGCCATACATTATATTGGATGCTGTATGTCAGCATCTTTACAAGAGCTTGTTGCTTCGATTTTGTTTTAGCCATACGGGAAACTACTCCTTAAAACGTGCAGATTTTTTCCGTTTCTCCTTTTTAGGTTATGTATAAGACGGTTACGCGGGTTGCTTAATGAACAACAAGATGTGACTTACCAGACTACTGATGCATTGGTTAGATGACCTACTGAGCCAGTGCATAATGCATCGGATTTCTCGCACAAGTTTGTTCGTTATACCTAGTTTATTTGTTACAATGTTTTATTTCAATTTGATGATTTTAAGGAGTAGTTTCAACAGTGATGCTTAAATGGCAGAAGTGAAAGATACTGTCGTGCGAGACTATACTACTCATCCCGGCCCACTTGAACGGTTATGCAGCGAAACGAAAGGACTACTTTGTAATAACTACCTCCAGTAAACCGTTTACTAAGGTGTTTTAGCTTGATTGTTCTTAAAAATGAGCACTATGTGACGCACTGCTGTAAATATATTTGTAAAATACTGGACGATATATGTTGCAGCGCTATGACAGAAGGATATGCTCACGATAATCTGAGCGCCTAACCTCAGGTGAGCTCCTATCCAAGTCAACTTATCTTGAAATACTGTTTGCTGCTTGGAGAGTTCAAAAGTGACATCGTTTTGCGTAACATTATGATTACTGTCTGTGTTTTCATGTATCCTTCTGGTGCAAAGTTAAGTGACAACGTTTTCGTTATCATAAGTTCACCGATATCATTTCAATATAGATCACAAAGTGAACTCAAAATATAAACCGGCAGCTATTCTTTTATATCATTCAGAGCATTCCACAAGAGTATTACAATTTTTTAACACATGAAGTGTCCTGTACATATCGTCTTTCTTCTCATACATTTCTATATTGTCTGTTGTACTGTACCCACACTGATGGTACAGAGTCCATTGACTGATCGACGCAACATCACCCAACTTAGACAATGTCGTACGACAACTAATAAACTTTCTCTATTCACCTGAGCAGATGTATCACTCCAGACATCTGAGATTACAAACCTCTCAGAGGTGCTGAATAAAGTTGTTGATTGATGGTTGAAAACCGTCAGTCTTGCTAGTGGGCCAGATGAGAAAAAAATGCACTGTACTAACGCTAGAAAATCGAGATTTTCTACCTTCTAGGAAGCAGATTGTTATGGATTGTTCGATGACCTGCTGTGTCCAGGTTCATGACATACAGGTATTAAGGAATTTGGCAAATCAAATAAATGGAGTTGTCGCTACCCCTAGTATCTTCAGCAGCAAACAACTTAACAGTTTGTGAAACATGAATACGCAAAAGCACATGACGTTTTCTAGGAAGGAATGATAAAATCTCACAACTATGAACCATCGAATTTTAGTACCACATGTTGGCTTCATGCTTGAAGTAAGTCAATTGTCAATGATAAAACAAACATTTCAAACTAATTGAGGTTAGTAGTTAACAGTATCTAAACAGTCAGGCAAGCTGAGTTTTCTCAACAAGAGAATTACAATTTTGTGGGCAGAGTCTGCGAAAAGGGCTCGTTAATATTTAATAAGCGCTCGCTTGAAAGCATAGTTGAATGTGTCGCCCAAAAATGCAACCGTGCGCAAATACAAGCAACTATAAGCCGTGGTATGACAAGTCCTTGACTGCTGCAACAAGAAAAAACGACGAGTTTTCACATGTCCGTAAGTAACTTCAACTGTTTAGCAGGACAATATTCTGGCTAGGGATTAACATCAGTATTTACATTAACAGTGGCTAGTGGATGACATACTTGTGGTGTTTTGTTCAATGATTTTGATGGTTTCCCTGGATTTACTTTAAGAGATTTTATTTTTGAACCCGACGCACATTCAAACAACCTTTTTGATAATGAACTTTTAACAAACAAGTTCGACGAAGAAACCAGCCACAGTTACGACTAGCTGCCCCAGAACTATCAAAATTCCACCGGCAACAACATAGGTTTACCTGTTCACCAGTGAGGAATGAGTATCAGCTCGATCTCATAACATAGTGCATACACAACTCAGAATGAAGTTGTAGAAAGAAACTCTGCACAATTTTAACTCAAGCAGTAGTGCTCACAATAGGTTCTAAAACGGAGAAGGTTAATCGACCATTCTAACCGTCATTCACATTGGATTGTTTATGAGCATCAAACAAGAATCCACACCAATAACTCCACTGTCCCAGGTAATGGAAGGAAATAGTGGTCTCATGGCCAACAGCCCTTATAACTTCCGTTATAACACGATTATTGGGGTTCTCTAATTAGTTTGACGGGTTTATATATGAAGTCACTTGACTACGGTTTCAGAATAAGCACGTATTTTTATATGTCCTAGTTTGTACAGACATTTCGATTGGCTACTTCGGTCAAGGTACGCAGATATGAGCCATGGAGACACGTTTATCTTTTCCCTCACACGATGAACTTGATCAGAATGTACCTGCAGAGTACATCTCACGCAAGAAGTCTTATGTATCCTAGGTTCAATCTTAAACGGAGCTGTTTCAAACCATTATGTTTATTTTTTCACTACGAGTTATGACTTTCCACTAGAGTGCACCAAGTTGCCATAAATTGTTCACAAAGAGCGAACAAGGGAAAATCTTCACTATTTTTTGGACCAGAAGGATCGTGAGAATCACACCAGATACAGCTTCGAAAAATTCGTTAATCCCTGAATTGATTAACAGAAGTGATCGTATAATGAGTGCTTTAAAGTATAATTTTATACAGGCTTCTAAATGCACTCATCTTGTTGTAGTACTGGGTTCGCTACTCTTCACCCAAAGGACACTAATCCATTGTTTTGGTGACGGTTTACCAGACCAGCTTTGTTCACTTCCAGTTGTGGATTCCATAAAATGAACTGATGAACAATCTCAAGTAGTTAATGAGAGTAAGTAAGCATTATGCATTGACAATAGACTGTCTCAAAAGGACACCGTTGGATAAAGGTCATCTGTTCGACCACACCAATTCGTTCACTCCACGTCCTTTAAATTAAACCTAACGCTACTAATATCCACATAAGCAATCCTTTCCGAAAAGCGTTTATCTTCCTCTCCATTTCAAAAAGTTTTGAATCGTTGTAGAACTGATATTGTCTTAACCCGCAACCTCTGTTTGAATAACGCAGTCCGTGATCATTTTCTTTGTTAGATTGCAACATGCTTGTGCATGAGCTTGGACAGAATAAACGAAATGTGTCTATACTGGTTAAGTTTGAAGTGTACGTTAATTCGGTTGAGTGTGTCCAATGAGCAAATGTGACATCGTCAAAACCAATAAATTTATACACTTTTAATTCAAAGAGGCATCATTAGCATAGTTGGGAAAAAATCAATTAATTCGGATAGCTTACGACAAGATAGGTCAAACTTATTTGAGAAAGTTGTTACCAGAAATTGCAACTAGGTTCACTGAATGTAGTGATCTTATGTAAGCGTGGGGGAGTTGGTTTGAAGAAGAGTGACGAAAAGGTTACGGTTGAGAGTATTGAGCACACACATTAAACGGAAGCTTTAACAGTAGTCAGTTAACAAAGATAGGAAAAATAAGAAATACACTGTAGAAACCAAGAATTCTGTGGCTGATCAACCTAAGTGATAGGCAAGTCGTCTGTTCTGAAAAGGTGGCCTGCAAATGCCGCAACAAAATAAGAAGTACTCCCCAAGTCATTGGACTGTAATGAGGTCTTCTTGGGATACGTAACTGTCAGCGGAGTAGCTAACGAAAATGCACATACTCTGGGACTGGTTGGACAAAGGTAATCGATTTTATCTGCTCTGTTACATACTACTGCGATAAAGTATCGAATCCGCTTTGGGGCCTGAAAAGATAGATTGTGCAATCAGTGCTAAACTGTAGTCTGAGACATTAATCATATACTCTCTGGATGTTAGAGCTGTTGTCTGAACGTCTGTAAGCTGAAACCCTCATAATCTTTAATTCCCTTCAAAGTTCCCGTGAGGTGCCATCTGCACAATACCTGTTGGCTTAACAGCTATGCTATAGACGGTTTCACTGAAAACTCCAGATAAGAATCACATTAATCACTCCCGAGTGAAGTTAAAACGTTTGTGCAGTTTTTCATTAACAAAAACCCTTCCTTTAGATTGGGAACCGTCAGTTGTTTCACCAAGAGCTTGGGGCAAAATATAAAGTTTCATATGTCTACTAATTATCAATTCCGTCGGCTTCATGCGTCCAGATGTGTCGCTCACAAGATCCCTGTTTTAAGATTGAAGCAAATGTTTCCTGCTTAAGTGAATATATCATACGATACAATAACTTTTGTCATGGATGCAATTCGATCGATCCCAAACCTATTCAAAGGGTTTGAAATTTCACGAAGAAGGTGGCCAAATCAACAATTAGACTGATTTTCTTATCAAAACGTCCTTGATTTTTAACAAACATGCAACACTGGGTTATCACTCTGTACGATCCAGTAAGCGGAGATGCCAACCATAAAAGTCGGATGGTTGTCTATAAGGCTTATAAATATCCAGCGATTCACGTTGCTTCTTAGGATTAGTACTGGTGCACTCCGCTTATTCAAGCGTTATTCTCATGTATACGTAGATTATCTGTTGCTCTGAACATGAATAATGTCAAGGACTGTCTAAATTTATGCTCGTTACTTCCCCACATCATATTAAGCCCGATAGTTGAACAGCAAAGGACCCTTCTCAAAGACCTTTCTGTAATTAACCGCATTAACCATTTGTTATCAAGTTTTTAGTTATTGCTGTTGTCGTTGACTTCTCCAAGTTTAGTGTATCTGGTTGCAAGAAGATGTTATTCATCCTACTATCACGGTCTGGTGAATCTTTAAAATTTGTCATCTCGAACTCTTGATCAGGGCACTCGTACTTGCACGCCAGTTCGCGTGATGTGTACCTTAATGTGTCCAGGAGAAAAATGGCATGCGACATAAACCACTGAACAATCACAGCAGAATGTTTGCTGGTCCAGCTAATCACAGAAGCCAACAACTTAAATCGGACAATGAAGGCCACATAGGGCACAACTAGGAAATGTAATCATCCATCAAATTGCAGAAAATGACTTAAAGTATAATCCGATGTCGCCAAGTGGTGAAATGGGGAAAAAGCACAATTTGATTGAAAATGCAATCATGTGAGCCACCAACTGGAAAATAATCAATTTTTCTCCAGATGGTGTACTACTGGCTTGACTAGCTCTAATGTTCCTTGGTGTAGCGAACCTACTACACGATGGTTTACTCTCAAAGATTTTGTTTCTTTGTTTTCTGAGTGCAACAATAAGTGCGCCTGTTTACTCATAAAATATTAGCTCACGGTTTGCTTCTATATGCTAGGTGTATTTCTGATGTAGGATTTCGTATCCATCATTTCATTTCAGTTGTTTGTCATCGTTTTTGACGATAACAAAGACAACATTTGTTTAATATGTCACTATCAAGTAAGTATTACGTAGTTTGCATTTTTGTTTTTGACTATTTCCGACCTATACTCCGCTCTCTCTCTCTGTCAGTCAACGTCTTTTTTTGGCGCTAGGCAAAACGTTACTTCAACACGAATCATAATTTGTGGGTGTTCGACGATCAGTCAGTTTGCCAGGTTCCCAGTCAACCAATCGTGCGCAATTGTTCAACAGTCACATAGTCGTTCATGTGGATACCCACGCTACTCTTCAAGCATCTAGGCCCTTAACGGCTTTCACTAACAGTTACAAATCCAGGTGGGGTGTTTCCGTTTTCACCATGAACAACTGGACCAAAACATTTCGTGGGGCGCGCAACCCTAATGACTCAGGATGTCGGTAGACCCATATGTTTAATCCCGGGGGTTTCCCCGAGGTCAAAACACATTTTCTATAGGCTTCCTGCCAATGCTAGCGTTATAAACATATTGATGCTTAATCGTATAGCAAAACTTACCGAATCACCATTGAACAGCTTGCAGCACGTACCCTGGGGCGAATCCCTAACGAGTGTTGGTAGTTATGCGGACGCGGATTAAGTCAGCATCTTTAGAAACTTCTGACCAACATTATAACATGGAAAAAAGGACGTATTTCTAAATCATTCTACAAGTAGCAAACTAACCCAGTAAAATTATTTGGGTTCATTGAACATCTACTTCAGAACGGCAAAAGATTGGAAAAGTGCGGTTTTATCGTAAAAGTAAGCCTTCAAACTGAATTTCTGAACACCGGGATCTATTCGGTCCTATTTGATTCTGACCTCCATCCTAAGTTTGAACCACCTGATTAGCCGTATTTGAAAAATAACACACTATCTCTCACCCACGTAGTGGATTAATTTCTTACTACCTACATGATGCTCTTTTAATGACAAGGAATGAGCACTTTTCGTTTGAATACGTTATTTGGACTGATGGATCCGCATTGAAGATTCGGTCACTCGAGAGAATATCCGCAGTCGCTTGGCAAAATAACGTTTGGCTCATTTATGATAACCTCTTAGCCCAGCATGCAATGTAGGTCAACGACCCAAACCATGAAACATTGTATGCGTATTCAACTCTGAGAGCTGATGACCGATTCGGATAAAATAATGATGAGCATGATAGGATTATGTTGCCAAGACAATGAGAGGAAAAGGGTTAACTTTTCGAAAACTCAAGAATAAGAAGATCAGACGGCTTGCGGTGGCAAAATTGAGTCTGAAAGAGGACGTTTCATTCCCTAGCAAGCAGCATAACTGTCGTAGAGTGGTAAACGTTTTGAGCGGTGATTTTTTCGCCAGGATCTAAATGGATATAATGAAAGTATTAATCAGTAAATTGTTGATCTGGATTATTGAGGAACGTACTGCCATCTAGAACAACACAATGAGAAAGCGAAAATCAGTTGATTCTCTCCAGAATAACACTCGCAGCTTATTTTTAAGGAATGGTATACATCTCCCAGATTCCGGTTTTACACGATTCACCATGGTAGAAAGGGGTATATTAGCACTACGTAAACGATACTCATGCTTCGATATCGTGGTTCATATAATACTTGGTGTATATTTCGGTCAGCGTATCAGAAGCAAAAGTTTATTGAAATCTGTATATGGTTGTATCATACGTAGGTACCTCTCGTATTTGGAGCGATTGTTTGAGAGAGTTTAGAAATTCCTCAGACATCATATTTTGAGAAACTCACTTATTGCAGGAATTTGTGTGAATGTAGACATATGAAATCTCTGTTACTAAACACATCGGGACGTTGTGATAACTTTTTTCAGAAGGGGCGGCCTCAGGAACAGAGAAAAGCAAAATTGCAATGTACGATATTTGTTAACCCTATTTATCCCTCTTCAGTTTGATTGTGGCTCTTATTCTGTGCAGATCGCAAATAGCTACATCGGAAACGAAAGTTGCACCCTCTCTGAATATAAAGATGTGAAGTCCTAGGAGTGAGTTGGCATTGAGGATAGGGGTTTGTGATCATTGAGAGTTTGTTGTTTGTCAATTTACTAATTATTCATGCAGCCGCAATGTTTTATCGTCTGTAGCTGTCAGTACGGACAAGAGGACATGATTGTAGAATGTGAGACAAACTTTCATGGATGTTATCACGTCTGCATTGTCATTCCTCTGGTGATTTTCGACGGCCAAGTGAGCTATGGAATTTTGTGCACAATACGCTAGCACTTAGTTGCAATGCTGCGATGTAGAGACGAGAAGTAATCTTGACTGCGTGCCCTAACCAGTTGTATGAAGTGGCCGTCTGTGAGGAATCTCGCAAACGGGCACCATCGTCTGTTTTGTACAGGGCTTTACGCCAGGCTACATTTGCTTCATCTTTGGATATGATAACCGTTTCAGGTACTGGCATTGGTGTGAGGTCAACGCGAAGAAATGGTTGAGATGAGGGATCGCGTAGAACTGTAGGACTGTATTTCTTGATGAAAAATGTTGTTCGATGCGAGGTCTATCTACAGGCGAAAGAGGTTAAACATTTAGTATATCGAGGCCTCCGGAATTAACAGCTGAATGAAGGGAAGCGTCGGATTTGTCTTTCGGGAAGCCGCAGCCATTTCCTAATATTTATCCTCACTGCACAGTCTAAAAACTGAGACACCTTTTTATGAACGATACTCAGTCACAGCTGGAAAACCAATCTCGGCGGCAGATGCGTCCGCATGATTTTACTGGGGTTTCAGAGGCACTACCGTCACAGCGTGTGGCTTTTTCGATAAATCAATAGCTGAAATTGTCCGCAAGATCCCCGTACAACTGAAAGGTATACCTGGAGGCTTTAATGTTGTTGTAAGCGAAGCGTACAAAATGATATTTCTATTTACCTCCTAGGGTCGGTTGTCAAGAAGAGTGGTGCATCTTTTTATATCTGTCATTACGTGAATGCATTGGGCCTGTGTATGGTTCACAGTCGAACCGATTTCAAACAAACTACCGTGCATATGTTTCAATCTGATTGTCAATGTTTCTCTCGAAGGAGATGTTAATGTGATATTGTCCACACACGCCAGGTGGTTCAGCTGGCCGCCCCAAGTATTTGGAGAAAGTCGGATTATGAGACAGGTATAGTCAAGGTCATATAAAACAATACAGAAAAAATGGGGTCTCCTTGATGAACATCTCTTTCTGGAAAAATCTCGTAGTTTGCAAAATAAGATTTATCAATCTTATAAACTGAACCTAGGACCGTGAGCAGTGGCTACTCTTATCAGAGTCATCACATATGTAGTCAAAGCCTTATGTATGTCAATGTTTGTAGGCTAACAACCGAGGTGCGTTGCATAAGAATGATGAAAAAGCTAGAGAGAACGTCTGTTATCTCGTCTCGTCATAGGAAGTCAAATTTCTGTCAGCAGGACCAGATGAAACGGGCTTAACTACTTTATAAGATCTGAAGAGGGTACCTAATGACCAGTGAACAAACAGAAACCGGACGGAAGTCAGATGGCATGAGTGGCCTGAAAATCTTGTGTACAAATGTCACACAATTTTCTTTTCAGCTGTGAAAGTTGTTCACCAATCAACTGTAAAATAAAAATGCTGTCAGTGATTTAGTTCGGAAAGAAGCTACGTCGGTGGATGTGAGGCGGAGTGGGCCGGGTGTAGATCATCCCTGGGAACGTATTACCCGCGGGATTTTAGTTTCGAAAATTGAGGTGGCGAGTTTAAAATCGCATGGAGTCACATTCCTCAGAGAACGGCCACCAACTGCAGCAAGCCATCAAGCACCGTATTCCTGTAGCCGGTGAATCTTGGAAATTTGTATTCGTCGTCAGTAAAGACATTTCTTAACTAGTCGTCAAGTAACGTTACTGCTGCGTCCCTCCTTCCCACTTTGTAAAGGTTTTTCATATGCACAAACTGGACTCGATGTAGATAGCGGTTGTTTTTGCTTATCACGATATTGTGACGCCATCATCTAGACGGATCCCATGTAGCGGGAAAGTGATTTTCCGAGATTTAGTTAATGACCTCTTTCAAGATGAGAATAATTTTTTCGTTGTTTGAGAAAGTTGTCAAAGGTATTCACAGTGGATGAAATGGGTCCGTCTCGTTATATCCCTTGAGCGGATCTACTGCTACTCTAATGATCATGACATGGTCAGATTCGTCGTCAAACCGATCTAACTCACGACAAGCCGATCAGTCACTGATGTCCAAAATCGTAGTTGTCGGAGTTTGTAAGTCAGTATCTAAGGCCTTCGTAATCGGTAGCGCTATGGGAGGAATGATAGACACCACTGCTTCAGCAAATTATAGGGAGATGTGTAGTGGACATGGATACTCAGGACTTAGAATTCCTAGGTTTCTTCCCTATACGGTAAACGCTTTCGGACTCAGTTAGGCGACCCCTGGTTCTGTGGGTGAATCGTTGGATGTTACTTGTGGTTGTGCTGTATCACTGTGACGATCTAGTAGGTCCGAACACGATGAATTTACTGGGCCTGGGATCCTGTCAACTATTACTCTCCTTAAGTGAGGTTCGATGACAACTTCTGGGTGAACAACTGAGCCACTTTTAAAAAGGGTTTTGGGTAGAGGAGGTTGACAGGAGCCTCCACTTGACTTATAAAATAATATCTAGCGACGAAATAGAACGAAGTTGACTACTTTTGATAAGATTTTTAACAGAGCGCGAAACATCTATACATTCTGATCATACGTGGATATGTAACTAATTTTAAGCGAGCCAAGGTTCTACAGAGAGGAAGTCATGGCTTAATGGATTAACCAGAGGGACTCGAAAAATGAGAATCAACAGTATGTGAATGCCAACCGCCACGGCAGCGGCAGCATTAACACAAATTCTTCCGAACACACATGGGGGACTGCGACGTTTAGTAGCAAAGTCTCGGCAAACTGAAGTTTTTTGGTCAGAATGTGCAAAATGCTACTGCGGAAATTATCACGATTTGTGTCTTCTCACTGTCTTACCCCAGTTCATCAAGGTAGAAAGTTGTTTCTAACTAATTCGATAAAAATGTCTTTTGGTTTCCTAATATTTTGAATGGATGGATACCCGGCGAATTTATCAGATTTCTATGTAATCGATAGAGGTATTCCCATGGTGCAAAGACCACATAGACGCGCGCAAAAAAAACACAGTTAAATGTAAAACCTTCAGTTATCACTATGCCAGCTGTAATACTTACAGATGGTGTGTCAATTTAGGAAATATTCCACTGTTGAGATGTCGCCTAATCTGACTTTTCTAACACTTGGAACGACAAAACTAACTCAGTGATAGTTGTTCATGATAACCAGTTTCTAAAACCATGACAGCTGTAGGTTAACTACCTATGCTTTCGTTCACGTGTAACAAGTTTACGGTGGGGTATCACAACGGCATCGGAAAATGGCAAAATGCGTTCATCAGCCAGGCATTATTGTGCTCTCAACTGGGAGGGCATGTCTTGTTACAAGATGCGCATCTCAAGTATTCTCACTGTTTGGCCGGTGAATAAGATCAGAACTCAATTGTGACAACAGATTCCATGGAAGTGTGAATGGTTCATCCGTCTCCTATTAAATTGCACCACCCGGCATGCCGTAGTGATGGTCATCGGCGCAGTTTACTCATGAACCCTCGTAAGGTCTTTGAGAAGTTTGATGCACTAGGAGTTTTTCAACTAATGCAGTTTTCACAACCACTCTCATAAAAGCAGCTTATTGGACTACAACCTGAATCAAAGTTCAATCCAATCCACTTAGCTGGGTTGAGATAACCGAAGTAGGTGCCCTGTGTGCGAAGTCAGCCATTCACTCACCACTTATGCCATCCACATTCACGCAAATCGGATTTTCATGCTAATTAAAGACTACATACCATGCACTGTTCAAGGTTCACTCTGCGAACGTGGATGTTCTTTTGATAAGAACGATGGATCTAAAGAGATATGAGGTCACTGCCGTGTACTTAATCCAATGAACATGAATACAGCGCGGCTTCCTCTGAACAGCCTGAATAGCCACTTTAGTTACATCAAACAGAATTGGACTCAAATGATAAACGATTGCATATATAAACGGAAATTATGTTTGTGGTCAGCGTGTTACTTTTCAAAATTTTATTCTTATTCGTGTTAAGGTAAAAACTTATATTCCTACGCTAACGGTGATATGTTTCATCGACTAAGCGATTCTCAAACAGAATAGGCTGTAAAGATATTGAGGAAACCCCGACGCCTGTTCTGGTTATCATACTGAGATAAAGTAATTGCCCACCAAGGTCGAAATACTCGAAGGTTACCTTCATAAACGGTACTCAAATAAATTATATATAACCGGTAACACGCCAATTCGTTTTGCTTTTTTTCTTCTTGTAAGATTTTTTTAAATTTTAGTTGTGGTACGCCTCTCAGTGATCACCAGAATCAACCTTCAGCGACTGTTCTTGTAAGTACCAGTCCCTTGGTGGAGTCGAGTATCTACATATGCCAAATTTCCTCTTCCAGTAAATGTAATACCAGCTCAATGGTAGATCAGTTAATAGCTGCTGTGAAGCATAAACTGAATAATCTACACTGCAAACAGTAGAGGTGCTTCATTTCAGATGAAGTTGCGCAAACTGTTTACAAGCTACAGAAGTCAAGCCACACACTGGGACAGACTAGCTGGAAAGCGCTACAAGAACTGAGTCGTGGTTCTGCGAGAAGGCCGGATAGAGGGCGAGAAGTTTGTGACATTATTTACGGAAAGAAACAAGGAGTCAAGGAAGCTGGAAACCATAAATTTATCGATAATTTTGTGTAGTTTACATAGTGATTCCAGAGGGAGATGACAAAAAGTATTAGTCACTCTCAGAGTTTGGGCACAAAAAGTGATATCGTTCCGTCTACTCAGAATACTTTCATAATTATATGGAAATTGCCGCCTCTGAGTGTGGACTAAGCTATCCCTTTGTTGAGACACTGAAGCCATCGCATGGTGAACCTAACAGCATCGACAAATGACACAACTGAGCAGAAAGCCAAGTCACCGGTGCACTTGTGGCTGGTGATATCACGTGACATGGTTTCAAGTCGTACTGTCACATCGTGTCTCGAACGCTGTGCATGGCGGCAAAAGGGAACGAATCCGTCAAAGTTGACTACAGTGATGGGGACACTTATGTGTTGAATAGTAAACTTTCATTGTTGAATTATTATTCCTGCAACCGTGATGAATACTGGCGTTCGTATAATTGTACCTTCTAACTGTTTTGAAAAATCAGATGATGAAAACCGAACGTGGAAAAGAAGGGAGTTCGAGGTAAAATAACTGTCACTCAAAGAGGGTAAGACAATCGTAGTCCAACTCCATTTGTAGACTTCAACTTAGTATCTCAGCTGGTTTCTCACATAGAACGACTATCAGTAAAGCTAAATTCACATAGGCGCAACAAATTAGCAAATGCAGGATATACATTTCGTTTTCAACGTTAAACAGTCAATTTGTAGTTTATGGTCAAAACTATTGCATGTACATATAATTAGGATGGCCATTTACAACAGGTCATTTATGAGTCATTCGATTCGGTCATTGGGTTTCGAGCAAATTCTGGAACCTTCAACCCGATAATCCTTATAAATTCTAAGTTTACTGTTACATGAACTATGAGTTTATTGACGCCACACTTTTATTAAGTGGTTCCGGGAATGCGGCATTTGTAGGCTGACATGTCACCGGGGCTCTCAGATTTTTACTGCCTCAGCTATTATTATTTGAAATCACGCGGTAAGTTGATTGTATTAGGCCAAATATCTACATTTACCCACTAAAATGAATAATATTTCAAGATATTCACTCTTAAAATCTAGGGTCCATGTTTCTTCTCATTTTGAATATTGTGTTAGAAAGGGTCTGAACGAATGCGAAACCAGCATCCTTTCACGTTACAGGTAGAAACGCTTATCCTGTCCGCCGACAGTCTACTGAACAACTCGATCACTTGCATAATGTACAATCTGTCTATACCCAATTAGTTCGGATAGGCACTGGTAAAACCAGAGAAGTAATTGGTTTGAACCTGGTTCATATCATACTTAACTGACAGCGCTGAACGGGTACGAAAATGACCGGAGAGTGGGTGTGAGTATTTTGATGTATTGTTTATGGCTTTCATTACAGTTGCCCAGGCTGAATATCGACTCGAAAGGATGCAACAACGGGTGAAGTATCGAGAAAGTTATAGGCTCCAAAAATCCATGGTATACGGCAATCGACTTGTGGTATACATCAATTGAAACGATAGTATATGGCGACCAACACCACGCAGCCAGCTTGTATGCCCGAAGTGACCAAAAACCCGAGCACTGTCATACTGATGAAAGTCAACATCAGAGATATAAGGCAAATGGCATGCCATCTGCCATGATGAGATAGGCAATCATTCAGAGAAAATGGATGGAGGGATTGATCAATAGACGAGTGCCCGTTAACACAATGGCTCGATGTTGCACTACAGTATAGTTGGACCGGAGTTCAGACTTAGTTTTGACTTCCTGAAAGGCCACTTTTCAGGCGTTACACAGTGGTTGTGTCGGTGAACTGTGTTCATTCCTCTTTACAAGGCGCAAACAAATCACAAACATATATTCTGCTTGTTTGTGCTAAGCAGCTATCATTTTGTCTGCATCTGTCACGGCTAGGTTAGAGAGAAAGTCACATTCCGACCGGTGTTATGGCGTAGACAAATATTACATTTTTGACCATATGCTTTCTTTCAAGATTGTGTTGTTAAGTTTCCGATTGTCGGTCGCGGCAGGTCTATGCATGTTTACCTGGAGGGAATTGCTTTAATTAAAAGCAATTACCTCCAAAGTCATCGAAGTTATTTCTGATGATTTTGTTCAGTATGTCCTTAAAACTGATAAGTAATTAGAGATTTTCTTCAACACGAGTGGAATTCCACACGCAGTGGATTTTAGTTTTCACATTCCCATAGAGTTTCTGGCCCTGCTCTTTTGGAAGCAAGCATTGGACTCAAGTTTCGTTCTCATTAGATCTTGTCAGCACTCAATACCTTCAGAACAGTTGGAATTCTAACTTTAACTGCACTGATACGTGGCAACTGTGTTTCCTGTTTCGTCACAGACCACAAATTAAGTAAGACACAATTGCCATGTGAGAAAGCTGGGGCTCCATTGGTGCACTGAAATCCATTGCTACATTACTAAATCGAGGGGCAAACGAAAATATGTACAGTCCGATTTCAAGTCTTACTTGTCTCCGTTTTCATGAGTAAACATTTTTTTACCGTGCCCCATTATCAACTTGGAGACTTGGTTGTTCTTACGGTTCTTTTATTCCTTCCTCTTTGTACCACATAACACTCGTACATTATGTAGTTTTCTCCCGTCACACTAGCCCTTGTCATCTATCATCTTGGCATATGTAGTTGTCACGTTATCAACCCGGTCTTTTTTGCTAGCATCGATAATTTATCGTCTAACACTCTCTAGTTTATATAACATTTCACCAAGTGTCGTCTACCTTCATAACCTCCATTTCATATTGGAATCGATGGAAGTTGACCGTATCAGGCACAATATTTAGAGCAAACCGGTTGTTGGTCAAAGTGACTGATGCAATGCTTTAGTAATTACAAAATCGTTAATAAGAGTAGAAGCCAAACCGACGGGTCATGTAAGAGGCAGAGGTTTTATCTTTGAGAATACTTCGCTGAGCTGACATCAAACGTGCGTTTTTAGTCATCTTGATTGGCTGAATCCGAAAATGCGAAACTCCTGCCACAAACCATTTACCTCCATATCTGAAATGACGTATATGATAGGATATATGTATATTCTGCCAACAAGAATCCAAAGGCTGGACAACACTCATTAACAAGGATTTCGGCAAATTAAGCTTTGTGATAATCGGAACACTGCCAAACGTTCTCCACAGTTTGTGATTGCTGAATTTCAGTAATTAACGGAACACTTTAGAATTCAATTTGATTTATTTTATGCGTCAAAAATTTGGAAATTAAACAAACATACTCCAGTATGGTCACAAGCAGACAATCACGAGTGTGTGTGCTGTTTGACAGTGAAGAATTGGTGAGAGAAAAGCTGAGGTACATCGTTCAGTTTACGAGTGGTAGCGTCTGGTCACCCTGTCTATTCATATTGAATATACAACAATTCAAGGTTTGGCGGAGTGAGGTGATTCGGTTGAAAAAGCCTGTTTCAGGACTGAGGATACTTCCAGCCTGACGAAGGGTCGGCCAAGAATTGTATCTGGTAATTTGTACAGGTTGGATTGAGAGTATATTATATGCATAATGGAAAAACCATTCCTTTCGACCAGTCTGTTGCTGGGGAAATAGGATGTCTTGGATTGAGTGAACACATGTTTGTGGGCAACAGCAACTGAGGTGTGCAGTACGTAAGAATTAATTCAGGGAGGTCAACCCCATAATTCGTAGTCGAAACATCTTAACGATTTATGGAAATTCGCTATAGTGTACAAGTTCACAGCCATAAACAATGCGGCCGAGTTGAAAATTGTGATCTCATTAATCAAACACAGGTCCGAATACAAATGAAACCAATGGAAAACAGTTGAGTGTGGACTTGGCTAAAATGCTTTCTTCATGCAGTTTGATTTTGCATGTAACATTGACTGCGGTTGGACGGTGACTGCGATAAGCTGAAAGCAATTGTGGATAAAATCTGAAAGTACACTTGATTAGAAAGGCAAGACGCAACTTAATAAAACTTTTAATTGGAAAGCTGTATTTGTAGTACGAAAGTAACAAATATTTCTTTAAATACAGTGCTACTAGAACGAGCGATATTTATCCTAGATGAGGTTGTAAACCTATGATGGTGGGCGGTGTCACTATTCATCAAAATACTTCCATAGATCATTTCAAATTCAAAACGGTCAACAAATCAAGACCAGTCGCCAGTAGTTACATTCAGAAATGAGTTGAAAAGATAAGGCCTTTTCTACTGTTCAGTAAAGACGAAGGACATTAACTTCTTCGACCTCTTTTGGACAAGTGACCAAACGAATGTTGTTTGTTTGTATGTCTTACCGTGAATTTTTAATCACAGGGTTGAAGCAGTATGTTCATTTAGAAACCACTACTTATCCCTGGGTCTTTAGTTGGTCGTCGTAAATATAGGTTGGGCAGTGGTAAGTGAATTTTGAGCCCAACATTTTGCACGTCCAGCAGTCTCATTTACGGGCTAAAAAACCTACAGAAATTAGGACATTCCAAAAACAGTTGGTTCCATAGTCACATAACTATTTTCTTAAACGAGAACTGTTTTTATTTGGAAACCAGTGCACTTTTTAAAGTTGGAATTGAACAGATCACGCCGAGAAAGTTAACGTCCTTATTTTACGTGCTATGAGGATCGAATGCCAGGCAAGTACTAACATTACTCCAAAACAGCACATAATTTCAGTTTGAATTAGGAATTCATAACAGTTTAACTGACTGGTTGCAAAATGGAAGTCGCTTGTCAGAACTATGGACCCAAATGTCAGCAAAATTCATTATTGTAATTCACTTGTAAAAGATAGTGATTTTGTCTGGGAATACACCGACCAGACAAATTGAACCTAAAAGTTGTAACACGGACAACTCACATACTCATATGTGACCGAACGTAAAAATGAGTTCCGAAGGGCTTGCCTGTCAGATTATTAATAATGGGGAACTTAATGCAAATAGTGAACGGCTAAAACCAGAAGATTTTATTCCCAAATCTAATTACAATGAGTGCATGCATGACATTTTGGGATGGCTGCAAGTGACACAAACGAAGTCAGTAGTCATTGTTGATTCCGGTCACCGGGAGATCGATTTCTTAAGAACTCGAATAGGAATTCACCGATTATATTTACAGGGAACACTGCTTGACTAGCAAAAGGCAAATTAAATCCTATGATCACAGTACTACGTTATCTTATGATCACAGTACTACGTTACCATCGGCGAGAAATCCAAGCCCCCGGAACAGTGACTCACAAAGAGAAAGTTATTACTCAACGAAGCTGACTGACAAATACAAAAGCAAACAACAGATACACATGTGACCACACTATCGGAACAAAATAAATTAACACATCAGTACTGTGGTCACCTCATCTAATAGCAAGTGTCTCAGCAAACTGAACGTTATGAATCCCGGTGCGTCATAACCTCGTGGACCTAGTGCTTAGTTTAAATAATGTATTAGGTCATGAAGAATACTGGGTGTCGCCTGTCAGCCACCGCTTACGCGCCAATTTTTTGATTTTGTCGTTTATAAATTAAACTGTAGAAGGAGACGTTAAAAATTTATGAACATGGTGATCTGAGATAGGTCCAGAGGTTTTTGCAGCCCAGCGTTATCACGCTGATATCACTGTACAAAGCTCGTCCATCAAGCAGCTTTATGAACGTCATATGTTAGACTTCGGACTGAGTTATGTTGGATAATATATTTGGTTGACAATATTCTGACCTTAATGTAAATCTGGTACTTGTTGTTTAAGGAGTTCGGTGACGATGAATTTGAAAGTTGGGGGAGGAAAAAGTTTGCAGCGTGAAACTTTTGCGAAAAGTAAACTGAAAATGTTTGTGGTCTATTAGTCCATAGTACCAAAAATGTTGGAGTGACAACAGTCCGACTTATGAATATAATCATTTACTGTTGGTTAGTAAACAAATCCTATCAAAAGGTCAAAACATAATTACGAAAATCTTTAAGAAAACCAAGAAACTGAAGTGGTAGAAACAAACCGAGACAATCTTTTTTAAACCTCATGACTAAACCAACACTCACAATACTGATAGCCCAGATGAGTTAGGGTTTATTGTCTCAACACAGATCCACTTCACGGATCCACAATATATTTTCATATTTTGTAGCAACCAGGTTACCTGATTGTTTAAACGGCTACCACTAACACGATAAAGGTGACGATTAGCCACAAGGAATTCACTTAGACGGATTCAGTAAAACATTACCGAAAAGAAGTTCACATTGCTACTTATACTAACAACCTAAAATAAGTTTGATGTAATTCGTGTTGGTCTACATGGAAGTTGTTATAACGCATCACTCTTATATATGCATCATTATGATAAGGTTGCGAGCAGTCATCAGCAGACTATTAAATGCTCTGAGTACTCAGTTTCAAACGACGGTTTCAACTTGACTGACACGACATCAGTGATATAAAAAACTATGAACCGAGTAAACTAACTTGGAAATAAGTATGAACTTACCTGCATATTCAGCGTGTAAATCACCGGGTTCAGAAATTAGATCAACAAAATGCGCATTGTAAAATAGAATGGAGTGGAGTGGAGTGGATGATAATCTCGTGAAATTATCGTCGAATCTAGGGAAAGCAATGTTGAAACGGAAAACAGTTTTACGTAACCAGACGGACTATGTGACTGCAATTAATATGCTCAGAATCTAACTAACCATCAAATTTTGGCATCTCGGAAAAGTGAATAGTGTTTCAAAAAAATGAACGACCGCCTGGATTCAACCTTGCAATATAAACCGCGTACAATCCACTGAAATGTGATCTACCGCAGGAGAAACAACGGTATGTCGGGGTTTTAATAAACAATTATTTTGCCAGTGCTTATGGTAAATCCTAGCAAAATTTTCTTCCGAAAATCCAGTGGAGAAGTCAGTTCACCAAACTGTTTGGTAGAGTCCGTGTAACATTACGGAACTGATGACTAAGCCGGTCAACTTCAGCAGTCTCTGAGTTTCACCCTTGTCTTTGTGGCTAAACTAACAACATCTTATTGTTGTCGCTAACTCCAACCTGGTAGATGTTGATTATTTTATTTTACTTTTGGAAAACCAATCAATCTCCTCACATTACTTATCACTGAGGTATTTATTACGCTTTGGAAAGGATCTGCCGATTTTCTTTGAAAGCGAGCTCTCATATGCAGAGGATATCTTTCTAGAATACTAACGACTATCGGTTAATTGTGGAGCTATCATAATCTAATGAAGATGAAGACATTTGAACTTTGAAGCGCTTTCCAAAATCTAATGAACGGAGTACAGTGTGAAACAAAGATAATAATGGTGGGATACTGAACGGCGGAAATACAGATACATTTGAGTGTTGACAGTCCCTGAGAACATAATGTGGAGGAGATTTGAGACCGTAGTAAACGGATGCAGTTTACATCATAATCGAGCAACCAACATGATTTATAAATTTTGGCGTGAATAGTAAGTTCTAAGGCTTTTTCGTTTTCCATTTGGCTAAAGGAAAACAGCCCCCGGTTTTGAAAGACGGTTCAGTTGGCAAAACATTACAGCAGAACATAAACACCAGTGTAGCGGGAGTAAGCGACATTGTCTTGATTGTTCTAGCTCGCGACAACTGGGCCACTCATACTTGAATACACACACCGCCGTGTCACTTATTTTGGAGAGAAGTTTCTCTTGACCCACAACGGTGAAGGTTTGAAAGAAGTTACACAGACATGATTGAGCCTACGGATAAAGTTCATTAAAGATGGCTGGTATCTATTTACTCACCTGAAGTGGATAGACGGTCGGAACAGGACCGTCAGACTGAGGAAACAATGTGGGCGCTCCATAGTACGCGCCGTAGGCATTTGTCGAACTACCAATGGTAGTGTTAGAGTAGTCCGAGCCTGTTGGACGGATAGAGAAAAAAGAAAGCAAATCACCTATTTGACACAACAACGAAAGGGAAAATCAACAAGTTTACGCAGCTAGATGTTGTTGACAGTTCAACTTCGAGGAAGTTACAGGTATGAAAACTTCATCCTTTAATGCTAACAAATTGTCCACTTCAAGAAGTGTCTCCTTGTATGAACAAATCAACGCCTTATTTTGACCAAGATGAACAAACCTGGAAATGTTTGGAAATTTGATAGGGGACTGGTCAAAATTTGTTCCGCGTGACTCAAGTCACGACTAAGCCAAATCAGATTCGTTCCATTTGTTGGTTGGGGAACCCATCCCACAGATGTTGTGGTAGTAGTCTGTGTACGGTCCTTGGCCTCCACAGTGAGTAAAGGAGTACCAGAATCAGCCTGTTCGTCCTGCAGTTGAGATGCAGATTCTCTACTGGAACTGGGAGAGAAGTGTTGGGTTGGAATGGGCGGAAGTGGAAGACATGGTGGGGGTGGCAGCAACGACGGATGAATCAGACTGTTTGGCGGAAGCTGTGGAAGTTGTGGGCTTCCATTAACAGTTAGATAGTTCGCGCCTAAATCCATTCCGGGATCCATATAATTTGCACACTTTAATCGGTGGTTGGTCATTTCAGTGAATTTCGTGTGGCCTCGTATGGATCCACCGTTACCGACCCTTGCGTACGGTTGGGATTCGCAATCCGAACCGGGGAGACTGGTATAGATTGCACTATCTGAAATCATTTTCTGTCCAATAGATCCCGCAATGAGACTAGACAAGCATCCTACTTGAGGGATCTGTGAAAGACAAATGGAGAATTGTGCATAGACTCCGGAAGCACAATCAGAAGTAATTGGCACCGCTCAATTCACTGCAAACGGACTATGATTCCGTGCTGATGAACTCAAAAGCATTTAAACATGATTAAAATCATTAATACAATTGACCGTCATCCCTAGTAAGAATGCCAGATGAACTAATCTCCGGAAGAAGAAGGAGGAAAGCCAGTTACGATTTTGAGTCAGATACTGTTTTTACATTATCACTATACAATCCGGCTCAATATGATCCACAATACGTTGATTGTTTGGTTGAAATAATAATTTTAGAATTTGCCCATAATAAAACAGTGAAACTAAGAGTTTCCAAAGGAGACTGACTGAATTTAAATACCCACTGTACGGAACACGAGTATAGTACAGGGGTCACTACGTGGGATAAGACATCTGTCAGCAATGACAACAGAGTAGATAGCAGCCACTACTACTTCTGTTAATTATTCTTTGGAGTTTCCAGGAAAGAACAGCCATCTAGTATTGCATTATCCAACAAATACAACCAAGTGTATCTTCTTGAAATGTTATTACTAATGAGAAGAACAAATCACAAAAAAATCAATAAAATCAAGAAGTTGATTTGATCGATGATGTTACCTCACCGACATTACAATCGGTTTAATCAGTAATTGAGTAGGCAAAAAGTGTTGAAGTTTGGATTACAAAATTTACTCCATGAGGCGCTAGTCTGTTTGAGTTCATGGTTATTCATAATTATCGTTTCCGCAGCAGCATCTCACTATCTTGAATTTGTTTTCGTCTAGATAGACAATTTGGTTGACTTCGCATTATTAAATCACTCAGGTGATAGTCACAATCACTGTAATGAAATCACTGTTTTACTAGGTTTACAAACTGGCCTACCTACTGAACGAGCGCTCAATTAGCTCAAACCTGAATGACAAAGTACAATGTGTGATACGTTAACCGGTAAATAGTCGAAAAATTCGTGTACATAATGTGAACCACATCCATAGTTGATCGCAGCTTCACATTCACATAAGCCATTTTACCCAATCTTTTGAGGAGAAAGAAATATAAGATTGCCAATTTCACTTAGGTTGGAGCTTATAAGTAGTATGTGGACAAACCAAAATGGTGAACAATAAAAGTTTTTAACTGTCGTTCGGTAGTGCAGTAATCCACAAATTGCACAGAAAGTTAAGTAGTCTTTCAGCTTAACTTACGATTCATAAATACTGTTCAGCTTTTAGTGTTGGCAATTTACCTACTATCTTCACTCGAAGTGGGCGAGCAATTTCATCGTTATAATTAAACAAACACGGCTGAACGATTAGATGTGATAAGTCGGTTGTGCCTAAAGTGAGTTGTGTGAAGCGGTGATAAACGCGGTTGTCCTATGACAGTGATACCTGAGTCTAACTTCTTGTCGCACTAGGGGTATACAGTTTTGAGGAGGTGTCACTGGCGAGACTCGAGGACAGTTCATTTCAAAATGAGTTGGCTCTATTATTATGTTAGATATTAAGCATACAAAGGGTGTTCAATTACGTTAAACCTAACGTGATAATTCCGGGGTTCTAATTGTTGTGCTCCATGACATTTGTGTGGAAGATTTTTCAATAAAAGTCGAAGACCAAGAGATCTCTACAAATTATAGTACTTTAGAACAGCTAAAAATTTACTGTATACTGGTAGGTCACCGGGTCTAGTACACTGTCTTGTCAGGTAGGTTTCATGAACAGTAAATGAATGAAGACGTTAGCATTTTTCTAACAGTTGGCGCAAATCTACGTTGCTCAGCGGCGCCGTCGTTGACCTTGTTGTTGTCTTACTGTCCCATGTTTTAACCAACCGTCAGTAGTCTGAATGAGTAGCAATCACTGCGATTACCATCCATTTGAAATACTCGACAGAAGACTCGATGAACGTAGTAACCATTCCACTGCTGCTACGTGAGGTGCATTCGAAATATAACGACCGTTAACCAGTATGGTCTTTCATTTTTTTCAACGTATGAGTTTCCTTCTGGTTAGTGATTAGCAGCGGATTACAAAATATTTTACTAGGTTGACCTATCCGATGACATTTTTTCACACACGCACCGGCAACTGAGTAACGTTGAAGAGCGGACAGCCTCAATTTTGAAATCGCACATCACGAACTCGAACGACTACCGCCCTAACCATTACTATCTTTAAGATAGCTCACACTGAAACGCATCAACCGGTGATGAATTTACGAGATGCAGCAGTATTTTAGTGTTGGTTATTTCTTGTCCAGAGAAGCCAACTTCGCAAAAGTTTACGGCGAAGTAGCAGGACCACGATTACAACGAGGTTCTGCTATTTGAAATTGACTTGTGTTTGCACACACGATGCCACAAATGACAAAACATCTTTTAAATGGGTTAATTTAGAAATTGTAGTTTTATGCTTTATTCACTTTAACAAGTTCACTCATGTCAATAGCACCGAATGCATTCAAGAACATCACTGATAGCTTGCCGTTGTGTTTCGCATCAGGGCCGATCAGTTTTTTGAAATCACTGTAGTACTACCCATACGTAACACTGCTATTCATATTAAATTTGTGTAGATTACCGAACATAGCAAGGTCTTAGTGGGATGTCACCGAGGTGGCAGTCTCCGTCCACTTTAAGCTGGGCTGGACTTGCTAATCATTGAGAGAAACTGATATTCTCAGGTTTCCAACAATATCAGAACGCTTAGATAGATCTATGTTTAAACTGCTGATGGGCTGAATGTTTTATTGAGCGCTCACCAACAAACTCTGCGTTTGTCTTACTTCAGTATGGTTGACTCTAGACCCGTGGAGATATGTCTTACACGAAAGTATGGATTGCACACCTAGACGTCGAAAGTCTTTTACTGATCTGCCTTCGGAGTAAATTCATTTGCGTGAACGTCAAAGTTAACTTAGCGTTCCCTCCATAAACCAACCTGGTATCACTGACTATCTGTTTAAAGCACCGATGACCACTCAAACAGTCAACATTAATGATTTACTAAATGAGACCTAAAATATCATTTTCTGTTGTTGGCTTGTTGACATCTGCTCCCAGCATGTGTTTTACTTTCTAACGATGAAGTCACTCCGTCCCTGTGATCGATGGGTTTATTGCTGTGTGCCACAAAGATGAACCACTAATTGTGTCGTCGTTAGGTTTGCAGTATTTTCAGTCATTTCAGGTGGACGTTTGTGTGATACCAGATGGCGATATCATTTGGCTTTATGCTGAATAGATGTGAGGAAATGAAACTAGAATGTTGCACAGTTACATATTTATTTATCATGAGTGTATTTCTGACTGTAACATTAGTGGACCTACTACTATGATATACAAGCTAGCATGTTCATAGAAATGATATCAGTCCTAACGACGATAATCAATAGTTTGAAATCATCTGGTTAGAAAGAAACAATCAGATATGTTCGCAAGCCAATCTCGA
This sequence comes from Paragonimus heterotremus, assembly GCA_013368495.1. NCBI lineage: Eukaryota > Metazoa > Platyhelminthes > Trematoda > Plagiorchiida > Troglotrematidae > Paragonimus > Paragonimus heterotremus. The sequence continues at coordinate 32,253 of LUCH01000122.1, read as the reverse complement.
TTAAAAAGTGGTTGATAAACAGAAACTCTGAGTTCGCTTCGTTCAATTCGTCAACAAAGGTGAGTGGCAAAGCGCTAGATTATAACATTACCTTTGTTTATTTAAGACACGAAAGTAAGACGTTAAAATATATACATACTTCTCTTTACATACTTACGTGCATGGCATCTTTTTATATACGCAGAAAGATTCGTTCCAATTACTCATTCCGGGGCTATCAGACGTTTCTGTTCCGGAGTACATCAAAAAAGTATTAATACCTCTAGCCCAGGAGCTGAATTATATCCGCTACCTTCAATGCCAAGTCTTACTCAAGATGTCCGTAATGATATCCTACCGAAATGTTCTATCTGTCATGTAACAGGACATTAAAACTTACTTTGCAGAGAAAACCATAACCCTAGAATCGATCGCTGTGAAGACAAAGAATTGCTGAATACCTTTCTAAATGTTTTGTACACGTGATAACCCAATATGGAATGAGAACAGGTTCTGTGGACAGAAATCCGAATGCATTCACCGGCAAAGCATATTTTGGGAACATACCACATCGCTTAGGCAGTATCTGTGGTACAGCGTAATCAGACTGTTTTTGTCTTCCGAAACTGGTTCCAGCAATAACCGCTATCGGCTTCTGTGTGCGCATTAGCTATTGAATCAGGCACTATTTGCTATGGGACTGACAACACTCTTCATACTGTAAAGATCAACGGTAACAGTTCCCACTTTCGCTGTTGTTCGCATTTATGGATATATTGCGAGGTTTACGGTTGCCAACAATTACAGTGAACTATATGTTGACGGCGATAGTTCCACTGCCGTTATTAATCGACAGTAAGACAACTGGTTTAAACACTACCTGAACTGCAACTGTAGGAAAATCCTCAATTAAATGGTAGGGTGAAAATTAGTGTACACACTGAACTGAAGTTGTCCAAGTGGTCGGGATAATTCAGAGAATAGCTGTCACTCACTTGTCAGAACACGCAGTTCACACTACAACCCGTCAAGCCAACTTCACGTTCTCATGAAACGACAAAACAAACCTGACGAAATAACGGACAGTAACAAACTTACTTGGCTATAATTCTTGATTAATCATTGTGTAATATGGGCACCGCAGAATTTTGGCTTCCACACTACCAGCCTAACTGTACGATTGGACATAGGTGATAAAAAAATTGAGCCTTGTTTTGACGTAGTTATATGAAGATATAAAAAAATCATCGGAAAAATCTTGAAAACCTTCACGAACATTTTTTTCATCTGACACTGCGGGTAACTTTTTATTAAATCAACACCAAAACTGTAGCCTTGTCAGTAACTCTTCTCCGATTCTGGTAGACCTTAGTAGTGAAATGCACAATGTGGTCAGGTATTTCAAGTTGGAAATGATCGGGAATATCGACATGGCTTTCCACGTTTGCTTCCGTACAGTGCTGGTTGTTGATTTCTCTGTCTCAATCACCTTATCTTACTACCACGAAAAACACGGAGTCAAAAAGACTAAACATTTCACATGAATTCAACACCGAAAATGTATTTGAGCCTGAGGTCGACCTCTTCAGTGATGTCATGGCAAGTTAGAAGTGGTAAATCGAACGGCTTACACCAGAAGAGTAAGTTTGCACCCCTCCCGCAAGACTGGGCGAGCGAGAGCGAAAACAGGCCATTTTTACAGGAGCCATATCGATTCTGTCTTTGATATTTCTGTCTGATCGTGCGGGTTGTTGTGGTTCGCGGGTCCTGATAGAAAAGGCGTGGACGTATCGGCACGTCAACATCGATTAGTCAAAGGATCGTCAGTAGTAACCAGATCTCTGTTAGATAACCGACTGTAGGATATAAGCGGTGGCACAAATAACAGCTAATCGATGGCCAGAGTTGTCCACTCTTCGTGTCAGATACGAGCACACTAGTGGTCGTGAATTGTTCCCATCAATTTTTGACCATGAACGTGTGGTTATAACACATGATTTGTTCGCGGTTTCTTGAACCGTACTGAGTAACGCGAGGGAACTCAGTTTCATTTGATCTTAGGGGGTTTACGACAAAGATCTGGGTTGGGTGTACACATTCCAAGTGAAAGTAGCCCACCTTGTTACCATAGTACGACTACCGAAGTTGTAAACCGAAAGGATTTAACAATTTTCCTTGTTCCTCTTCAAACCAGCACGCCACTGTGGCCAGCAGTGTCGTTGCTTGAACTCAGCAAGCAACGCGGGGGACAGAACAGATTTGGAACTGTTGGTCTTCTTGTTAAGGACTGGGAACTTACCCAAAATGAGTTCTTCACGAGGCTAGGGAAGACGACCTCTGCATTCGCCTGTGGGCAACTGTTGTCCAGTCATCCGCTCTTTGAGTGACTGTGACCTTGTCACGTTATAAACCTGTAACCAGCCTGAAGTTAATTCTAACACTGTATCTAAACATTTGCTACAAGGAGGAGCAGTTATGAGTTCTCAGTTTCGGTTTGCAAAAGAAATCATAGAATTGAGAGCTGCACTCTTTTCTGTCATCAGGTAGCATCTAAGAGTGGTTGCACAATTTTATTTGGCACTTGGCTAGTGAGTGGTCTCACAGCCTTTGGATTTCCCCAAACTTATATGTGCACTATAAATGAGGACCGAACGAGAACAAGAAAGAAACGTGTTCAACACATGGGTTATCATCGGTAGTACATTCGATAACGGAGGAGCAAATGGTAACTCTGTAGATAAACAAATAATGATTTTCATCTAACCAAACAGAATCAAGCTGTGTAGTGATGCTATTTTAATGTATGCTTGCTACAACGTAAACCATTGGAATACTCGGAGAATATATCCAAAATCGGACTGGTCTGATAAAATCAGGAAATTACCTGTGGATTAGTCAGCGGGAGAAAGCGCACGAGCTCCCCAGGCTGGTTTAGTGATGTTTTTACCGGTTCGCTAGATACTGGAATAAACTGACCCCCGTTGGGTTGAAGTGGGCGAGATCGAGCCTGCTCCAGATTGGCCAAGAGAGCTGGGCTCAGTGGTTGCAAGGAATGAGGTAGCGCTGTGTTTTGCAAATTGAATGACGCCCCTAAGTGACTAGTGTAAAGTTGTAATCCTGGGACAAACGACGGGGGACCTGCAGTTGTCATCATTTCGTGACAATGTTGTGGATGTTGAAATTGTGTTTGTGTATCATTTGGCAAACTCTTGTACTGTTCCAAACAAGGATTGTCACGCTTTACATGATTACTGTTCATATTGGATGGCTCATTTAAACTTTCGAAGTTTGTTGAGCCGTTGACCCGCTTTTTGCCTCGATGGAACTGAGATCGGATTGATGTGTGGCGCCAAAGAAAAAACATACACAAAAGGCCTACACAAATTAACACTGCCAGCACACCACAAATAGCTGCCAGAGTGAACGTGGCCGGTTGATCAGTGGCTGGACCTGCATCCAACAGGGATTTGAGCTCCGAAGAGGGCGTATTGGTTGTTGATCTCGGAGGTAACTCCGAGCTTGGGGGAATGAGAGGGTTTGGTTCTACTTGCACATTAAAAGAGGCCGGATCGGCTTTATCTGAAAGCAAAATAAAAAAAATGACTTGTTAAATCACTTTCGACTGGACAGGTTTTCTTGAGAATTTTGATGAGTATTTTCCATAAACATCTCGTAAGAATTTTAGAGGAATAAGAAAACCTGACTTTTAGTCTGCTGAAAGATGTAAAATAATTGAATACCAAGAACGAATTCGGCAACCAGTTTGATTTACTTCAAAGTTCAGAAGTGAACATTTGTCCTTTCGGATATATAAACCGTACCAGATACCTGACTTATAGAAAGTATTGTAGTAGTAAGTATAACTTTAATCCACGAAATGTGTTAGTGGTACATTGGAGGACTTTTCTGCATCACTGTACATGCGAAAGTGAGTGTCATAGTGCAGAAAACTTACGAATTAACTGCAATGCGTGACGATTTAAATAGGATAGTGTTTGGATGTGCTACATTTGAACTCAGGGTCGTTCCTAGTAGTTTACATTTGGAAACTTCCCTTATTTTTGTCAGTTCATTTAGAAAACGGTGTTTTCCTCTACCTGACTAGAATAATCCCGAACTATATGACCTCTGAGTGGCACTGTTGATAGGCCAATCACATGGTGTTTTCAGTTAGGTATGAGGTGGATTTTGATGTATAAAAGTTTGGAAAATACATTGCAGCAACAGACATCAGGAATTAAAGCGCGGAAAGCCCGTCTAAATTTGTAATATTGTATGGTGTATTACATGAGCAAATTGTGAATGGTGAGTATGTAAGAAAGTTTTCCCTCATATGCTTCATATGTATACATTTTGATTTTGAACAGCCTCTTTAGAGCTTTCTTTGAGATTAACAACCAGATTATCAGTTTGCAGCACTTGAAATTAGCCAGAGTAACAGAATTTTACACATTACCAAAAACATCACTTTCAGCCATTCGGACAGATATCACTTAAACTACTTCTCTGGTATCCACAATTGCGTTGACCATTTTCTGCTGTCCTAACAACCCAAGAGCAAAACAACAAACGATGTTCCTTAAAACAAAGAGGGCTATTCAACAAATGTCTATCAGTAAATGCCCGCCAGACCGCATCAGTATCCGGTAATCTCTCTATTATCTTTTCATAACTTCACAGGTCACAATCAATAAAATGAAGTATACAGACGTAACAGAGCAAACAGTAGATAACCCTTGTATTCTCTACTCGCGTTTTGCTCGCAGTTATCTCAACGCATGGTGAGAGACTTGACGTCAACTGTTCGAGAGTAGACAGCGTACATCCACAAACAAGTCTGTGCACCTTAATCAAGTAATGTGCAAAGCATGTGTGGTTTAGTCCATGTAAACCATCCCTGGCTAGCAAAAGATGGTCACTCGAAGGAAACTGTTGCCTACAAATTAAACTACAATAAATCTTGGTTAAAAATAACACTTATTTACAACAGGCAATCTTGAGAGTTGCCATGATGTCAGGTTAAGTAAAAATATGCTGACAGAGGAGTAAAATAATTGATAATCACACGGAAATCTACAATCATAGGATTGTAACAGAAAGCGGCTTTACTCAAATAAATCACAAACGGGTCCAAGGGGAACAAATCTACCACACAGATTCACTGATACAATCATGTTTTCTGGAGCAGAATGTACAAATCCGGGGTACCTGTTATCACTAGTCGAACAGATATTATAATCTATCCGTTGAATTTCAAACGAATTGTATAAGGACTAATATTTTACCACTGGGTGAACCGATACGTTTTTTAATTGCTCATTAGTGACTGACTGAAAAAACGTTGAACAGCAATTATTGTCGCCAAGCGAGCAATAAACTACATATCCATTAGCTGATAATGCAAGCTCAGTTTGGAAGAAAAACGTATTTCTTTTGCAAAATATTTTATTCAACCAAACGTCCGTTTTGTAGACCACGTCTTTTAAAGATTTTAGGAGCTAAAATTCAAACCGTTGCAATCAGTACGTTATGTGAAACCGCAGGTCAACAAACAGGCCAAAATATGTCCACTTAAAACCTGTTCTGTTCGCTGCATAAAAGTATAGGTACAGTGAACTGGTTTCACGATAGAATGAATCTCAAATTTCAACGAAATCATGTTTTGCTTCTTGCTGGTGCGTTTATGTTACAACCTCAATTCAACCTATCGAAAACACTGCGAAATCAAAGAATGCAATGTCGGAAAATAGTCTACCTTTCTTTAAAAGTTCTCAGTAGTGATCACCCAGGCACAAGAAGTAAGAAAGTTTTTTTGCTGTTGAAAATTTCGCTGCCAACGTGGTAGGGTAACCATTTTCAACCAATTTCGCCTAAAAGCTGAAGCCCACTCGAGAGGCCTGGATGTGATTCCGCAGTGAGTCTTGTTGATGAGCGCTAACAGGGTCCACACTGCTACGCACCAATTCAGCAGTGACCACTTGACCAACCTTTTGTGATAAGCTGTCTCAAACCCCTTTTCGGCTGTCGAAAATCCCTTGTTGTTTGCAAGCAAATCAAAAACTGTCAGTCAGATTTAAATTTTAAGGAGAGAAAATGCACCAGATAATGAAAGTTACCGTAGCTAGAGTTGACTGAAATGTGGAATAATTCATCATAACTTCTCTTATTCTATATCCATGTAATTAATGATACACATTAGCAGTCCATATGGTGTACTAAAAATAAAAGAAGTTTAATCGTTACAGTCAACTTTCACCCAGTCACGTGCACCTCATTTTTCTTGCGATTGGCTGTTGCGAATCCCGCAGTAAACCAAAAAGTGTGATAACTGTCGCCGAGAGATAGAACGATTAAGAAGCATTGAAAAACTTCTGTAAAGAATATGGGAAGTTATGGCACCAGCTGGATTATCATACTATCTGCTGGCCGAAAGCAATTGCAACCACATACAAGGATTCTCGGTGGATTCACCGAAGTTAGCCTCAGCATCATTGCTATCGAATTCAGATCTCACATTGACTGTCAAACTGCAGAGTCCAGTCTACGGTTGCAAACACTGAAATAGTACGTTGTAGCAAGCGATGAGTTGAAATATGTAGAACACATCTAATTCAACGAAGGACAGTAAACAAAACCATTTGGCTGGGTGGACTGCAGAGACTAACTGTTGTGAGGGCACAACAGTTGTCATCAAAACAAGTGGTGCGATATTTCCACTGATAAGGATTTAGGAAACTATTGCTTCAACTAAAATATGCCACGGACCAACTGGTTTAGATGGTAACGTATACAAATTAGACTGCTATGGTATTCATGTTTATAGCTGCGCCTGTCTATGACTCTATGTCTCATGGTCTATTGGAATGTGAACCTTAGAATCGAGAAAGCTACAGCGGAACAACAGAATCTCTTGTTCATTACACTCAGCTAGACACCAACCGGCTAGCATCAGGTCATTCTTTCGTTGTTCTCAGTTAACATGACAAACGTGAACGGCTTCCTAGGCTTTTAATTCATAATCACCCCCTATCGCCGACGTTCCAGACTAGTGTCATAGGCTTTGTCTTTACAGTGCTTACAGGCTTGCACTTTGCTGTAATCGGATAAGATCCAGAACAATGGAAGTTTGGTTCGATAGACATGCCTCCGGTAACCCACTGCCAATATGGAGTTCACAAGCACCTTAAGCCAAACATAGCAGGACCCTACAAACTCACTGTGCTTACACAACAAATGGGATGAAGGGATACCATCTGGAATTATCTTTATCATTCAGAAACTATGAAGACTACTCATAAGACTGGAATCTTTGCAACAAGACGCCGTCATGTCGGAATCATACTGTACCTATTTAGACATGATATGTCCATGTGATGAACAACAAACAATCAGCGGGAATCGCTGTAATATATGAACCGCTGATTTGAAAACAAACGTTGCGGGACACGATTCATTCCGCATTTAATCTTTTTTTGGATTATTTTAATCCGGAAGAGTGAAAATAAGTTTCGCTGGAAAATCTTCGCCTATTGCTTGTGAATGAAATAACACTGACTAGCTACATACATGTTCGCAGTCGGCTTGAAAAGCTGGTTAATCGTAGCAGAAGATTTAGAACCAAATGAATCTATTCACGGCTGTCAGCCTCCGGTTGTCTCCAAGTGACCCGTTTGTCAATTGCAGCCATGGCTGGTCGAGTGAACAACGGAATCTTGTCATAACCAACAAAACAGCCGCGTAAGCCTGGTACACGCGGCGTCGCACACAGTAAGTGGTCCGGTTTGACCTCGATGAGACATATCCATCTGGTTGGTCACTTACGTCTGCTTCCAATAAATTTACGGTTGATTGACCGGCAGAAAGATGAATAGCTGATTATTGTTAAAGATCAATCGTACGGCGCCTGGTGACACGAATGCAGGCGGGTTGATCATAGTAACGAGTTACAGTCTCTGACATAATGTAGTACCTGTGAGTGTGAGCTAAAGGGTTATGTTTCATTATGATTGTTCAGAGTTAATTCAGAAATCTTGCCAATAAAAGTTTGTTGCTTCATATTCTTTGAAAAGGCACGAATGCGGATCGATAATTTTGAAAAAAAATTGCCTGTTCATACCAAGTTAATACGGAAGTAATATGACAGATAACAAATGGAACACAAAAGTAAACATTTTACGGAAACAATCTACGGCTGCAAAGATCTATGTGAATATTCATCAAATCTTGATAAATACCAAGTGAGAAATCGGACAGCCTAATTCACAGTGAAACCTTAGATAATTCAAGAGACACACAATCATGTCAACAACTAGTCAGTTAAGATTATCTTTTTTATTGTACGTCTCAACCAGTTAATAACCTTTTTGTACGTAATGAGTTGGATATTGATGTCTGAGCGACCATGCCGACTTGGGACGCGACAATTGGGCATATTCTGTTTCATATAGAATTTGGGAAAGTTTAGGAGTTCCTCCAATCAGTGACGTTGCGACTGGTAACAGTTGAGCACTTACGTGGACAACTTGTTCATTTGGCAGTGTGAACATCAGAACGATGCAATTATTTAAGTTTCACGTTTCCTCGGTCCCACAATTCTAAAATGTTAGTTGTCAATCTGCCGTACAAATGTGCTCCAATAGGAAACAACATGGTTTTCGTAGCGGCTCTAATGGTCCCAATCATGTTCACATTCATGAGGAGGAAATATACAGAATGGGGTTCGAACTGATAGGTTCATATGAACCATAGTGTCGCCATCATCCTCGGTCTCGGCGAGTTAGTTAAGACAGTTGGAGGGTTGTGTTTATAGTCCATCCATCTTGTTGGTGATAGACAACCACCGAGCGCAAATTTTCCAAAAATCACTGTTTCTATCAGTTATGATCACAAAAACGAGAACCATGTAAAACTGTTATTTATATCCACAGAACATTATGTAAGTTAGTACATAAGCTTGCTTGAAACCACACAGAATAGAATGGATCAACAACAAACGTTCTATTTCGGAACCATTTTACACAGTATACAAAACAGAGTTGAGAGCAAAATGTTCACTATTCAGTGTACAAAGTATTTTGGTTATGCTAGTATGGTATAAATATTGACTAGATTGATCGTGTATAATTTGGTCGAACTGATTAACCATAAATCAAAGTTGCCCGGAAATATTATGGAAAATCTTTCTAGCGATGAAATCCGTAATTATCAGATAACGGCTCTACAAAGTCCAACTTGTAGTTTTGCGATTGAGTTTTCCTCAATGAGAGAAAATATAATGAATTAACACTCATTTGAAAATTGTCTATTGATCGTATATGTTTACAAGAGCACACAAACAAACCAAAGCTATGAGTACTTCGGAAATTTTGCAAAAGATGAAACTAATAATCAGTGAACTTACAAACAATAAATATTACTATATATGCTGAACTCTTTCACAAAAATTCAATGAAAAACATTCAGTATCTCATGAATTAAACCGAGTGAGAAAGAACGGTTAAAAACCAGTTGAATAGTTACACAAGGAATGTTGGATTTATGATACACAAGTCTATCTCCGACCAAGAATAACAAATTGCGGTCGTTTTGTGAACCAAACAATTAGCTATCAAAAAACTCGCAGCGATTGTCAACATGAAATAACTCACGATTTTCGAAAGCCACTTCACTGACAGCAATCCAATCACTCGCAAAATACAACTTCAGTTCCACGTACTGTCCAACTCCCAATTCGTATTCGGCTCGTGTGGAATAGCCAGTGGTATTTCGGGCGCTACTTGCAGGCGGATGCACCGTTGCCACTTTCGTGTTGAGAGGAATCCAACGCGAATTAGGACTTGATCTATCTGGCTCCGGAACGAAGAAAACCGAAGTAGTTTGTTCTTTATTCAGTTTACTGCCAACTTCTGGATGTGTCATGCTAAAGTGGACAGTGACGTTCTTTGGGATGGCCACATTGTTGCGAAAATCATTGGACACGTGCAGGAGAATATGGGTGAAGTTGTAGATATCATCGAAACGAAAAACAATACGAATATGCTCCAGTTCAGTCACCGATCGATCCCGCAGATTACTGCCAGCCATATCAGAATAGTAAGTGCCGTCACGTGATTGATAACCGGAACGTCTACGGAGTTTGTGAAAGTAGGATTGTCGCCTCCACGCAACAAATTTGAAACTGGAGAATGGACTGTAGAAATAGAACAGTTAAATTGGAAGTAGGCCGATAATGCCATTTCGTTCAGAATTTGTATTCATATTCTCCTTATTCCAGAAAGACTTAACAATTTACACAGCACAATAATTGAGTACCAAGTGGTAAGAATATTGTGGAGGAAAGGGAGAAAGGAGAAACTAAATGTTCAACGCCGTTCAAACGCGGCTTTTCGAAATTGAAGGTCAAATGAAAGTGGCATGAAGGTGAGACATTTTTATTCCTCTTTGGTTTTGTGTTTGAACATTTTTTTAATTTGCCATTCTCAGATGTTATTTGTCTTTTAGATAGGCCAGAAGCTGGCATCATTCACTACCCATCAAAATATGGTTGCGGTTTCCTACTCTAATGGAAGCTATTAGCACTGGATAGTAGAGCCTAGCGGTCTGTACCTAAAAGAGAAATGCATTACTACGGTGATCATGTGGAGGCAAATATATGGTCATGAAGATGCTTTGCTACTTAAACTAAAGCTATAGTCATGTGATGTCTCATGTTCCAAATATATGAAAGAAATTACAATAAACAAGATATCAACGTGTTCATACTTTTGGATTCAAGCTAGTTGGATTGCAGATAGAACGTTAAATTTTAACATAAATTGAAGTGGTCTTAATAATCCACGCGATTCTCTTCCAATCAGGTTGCTGATAAAGGAGATTAATATGTTGCTTGGGTTCCTTGTCGTATTTATTGTTATGTCCACTAAACATGTGGAGACATAAGACGATCTTTTTCATGTATAAACTGTTCCAGATATCGCAGTAGTGATATACTCTGTTATACCTCTGTTCTATGAAATGGCTCATATTCCGACGAATGTTCTGAAGACATCAGTCAGCCTTGTTCAAAATGAAACATCATTGTCGCTAATATTTAAAACTTTATGATTTGCCGGGGGACTCAATATTCTTATGGAGGTCAGGAATTAGCAACATTTGTGTAGTGCAGTTTCACGGCCGTCGGTTGCCCACTACGTTGGGGGGATTTGTTAGTTGGCTAATTTCATGACGGTACTCGAAATCACCAAATCTCTGATAGTTCGAGTAAAAACTTTCACCTAGCTAATTTTTGACCTTGAACAGTATAGGGATCAAAATGTTAGACACCTCTCCCTGAAACAATCCGTAACTTAAAAAACTCGTTAGCAGTATGGATGGTATGTCCATTCATACATTATCGGGAGTCGTCTGCCGGCATATGACTCATTACAGACTGAGACGGTTGCATAACATCCAACGCGTCGCGTCTTTGATTACTATGTTGGGGGATGCAGGTTATTCCTTCTTGACAGCTTAGTGCTTACTTCAGTTCCTTTCAGTTGTCGTCAAATTAAAAGCTCTGACAGCAAATTGGCGGTGCCAAACTGGAGGCTCATACATTTTTCATGTTCATCTATTTCGGTTCATCGGGATTAAGTTATAATTTGTGAGTGGATAAGTGCCCCTCTTGACAACAGACTTCCCCTCGTCGAAAAACTTGTATCGTTCTAGTGGATATTTTTGCAGTGTAGAGAACTGTGCTATTCAAGCTCTAAATTTAGTCTAGGTGATAAATCCCGGTACGTGAATGACATCGATTCATATATCTAGTCTTATTTGATTCGACGCTTATGCTTGCAATTCGATGTATATCTTTGACAAAGTTCTTAACCGGAGGAGCTCGTGAACAACTAGCAGAAATTCTGACTACGCTGTATTAGAGCCGTCGACATGAGATTTATTCGACGGTTGTGTAAACTACGAGCATTCTTTCTTTGTGGGGTATTTGAGTGATAACTGATGGAAAACTGCAGCAATCGACCACAAACTTCCTTAGCGTGATCAAAAGTACTGTAATCAACTAACTAGCTGTCACTGACCTGAGGTTAAATATACCGCAGTTTGAGCGATTGTTCACATGGCATGTGGTATATGATTTTACATAATTTGTCTGCAACTTCATAGGATCTCATCCGATTGCGGTTCGTTCGAAAAAATATAAACTTTCGAATGTGACCTACAACGGTTAGCAGTACAACTGTTATGAAGGCGTCAAGCGTATTGTCCAACTACCGTTTGACGTGAATAAACCAAAAAGAGTACAGGTTTATAGAGTCAAAAAACTTCAGTAACTGTGAAAGTTTACAGTTTCGGCGCTTCAAACTAATCGATAAGCACAAGGAAGTGGCTTATTATTTAATGAGATTGCATGACTGGCCAATCTTGCCAGGCTCACAAAAGAGGTCTAACCTAAAGTATTATTCACTGATGTAGAACATATCCTGAAAAATGCAACCGTTATGCCACTTTTAGACTCAGTCAAAACATTCACGATTACATAATTGGATAGCTTTGGAGCGATTACCCACCTACAGAGCTAATCCTGGGATTTATCAGGGAAAGTCATGATAACTTGATTAATCTGGTTGTTTCTTGAGATTTTTCTCCAAGTGACAAGTTCGTAGTTAAGCCGGATCATGCAATTCGCTAAGCCAACGGCAAAATGTGCCAAATTTGTCGCCTCTAGAAACTCCCCGGAAGACATTTGTAATCAGTTAATGCGTAATCTCTTTTTATGCGATGCGCTGAGAAACAGGCTTTTTCAATAACAATGCGTCCAACTATAAGCTTATAAGTGTGTTTGTCCGCACAGGGGTAGGAATAATCTACGTTTATACCTGCTTGGTTGTGTGCTAGTAGAGGAGTGGAAAGTTTTTGGTTTATAACTATGGGATAAGTGTGGGCTCATGTGAATGAAAGTAATTTCATATAGAGTAATTGATAAATAATAATTTCATCGGCGAATATTGAAGTAAATTAATCCAATTTTCTGTGGTATGAGAAGATTTCTGACTCATGAGAAAGAGCGGAAAGGGTAGCTGAACGATTTGTAATGCTCATTGATTTCATCATCATCATCATCATCATCATAGACAGCAATACATCAGTGGTTTACATTGATACTCAACTGCCACACATGGTCGTGTGTGAGCTGAGATACTGCCACTTTTTGGAGAAAAATCAACCACATTTATTCTTGTCTGGCGAAAAGCGATCTGCTAATGAATGACCTAGTACGTGAATGATATAATGAGTGCAAATGAGGTACTCCACTATGAACTATGTAATGCATTAAAAATCTATACTGTTTGGAAAAGTTTCCTAAGCTCTATCTTCACTCTTTTGGCCCTCCTATGAATACTTTGTGTGAGTAATAATGTTCGAAAGATCACTGCTGCCTGTTTGTCTTTTTGTTTTCAGGCTTGGGTACACTACGAAGCTGGGGTGAAAGAAGTCTACAGGGTGGAATGTTCCACAGGTGCTTCTTAAGAGCCACGAGGTGATATATGCTCTTTAGACCGCCGATACATTATTTGTTGACAGGCTTAACTTGTTCTTATCAAAGATCCTTAGGTTCAGTACGCATGCGAATATGTATAGTGTACTGTCGTCAGGGTAATAATCAGCACAAGTTTGATGGAAAATATGCATAAATCCGCACTTGTTGACGTTGAATGACGAGTTAAGTCTGAAGGCGTCTAGTCATATCTGCTCAGCTCGTAAAGTGGGGTTTTCACACATTAAAACTAATTGACTTTCCATGTAGCGGCGAGCGGCAATATCAGTCAGTTGCCAACGAAAGGGGCTTTAAGAGAGAAAGAATGAATCTGTAGCTCAGGATAGATCCTCACTGGACGTCACAACGGACAGGTTACCAGTCTGGCAGTATCGCGTTCGTCCTGAAGTTGAACCTGAGCCAGATTAACTATTCCGTTAATTTCCAGAGCAGAGGCTCCTTAGGATCTTGTCTATGAAGTTGTCAACGTAGAATGGGGTAGTCATCGCGATAACATCCTACGGAATACTTAAGTAGATTACCTGGAAGAGTGAACATACGTGGCTATTCTCCGTCCGTGCTTCGCGAATAATCCACAGATATGCGACGCATAAAAAGCCCTTACAAAACCTACGCAATCCGTTACTAATGAATCTGCGGCGCGACGCATTTACCAGAAGAAGGTCATCCAAGAAACATTCCATTACCTCAAAAACCAGTGGAACCAAAGCTGGTGATCGGTAACATTTTGGGTCTTCTCCGATCGAGAACAGATTTGGCCGGGAACTAGATCAAATTCTGCGATCATTTGGCTAGCAAAAATGAAGTGAAATCCTCAATGGTTCTTTACATTTGGAAGAGAGGTTACTAAGAACAACAAGGGAGCATCAAATCCGGGTCAGATTACCTATGCACAATTACCTATTCAGTTTGGGTTTATCCGGTGAGAAGGAAATTTGGCACAAATTAATAATGCTACTTTGTGTGTTCAAAATTCGCTCGTAATCTACATCTGTTCACATGAAAGAACTGTTTATATCGGAGTGTAGACAGTATGCATATCATTTTTCATATGATCCGGAAAATGTTAATCCGGTCCATGGTGTGCTTCGGAATCTTTGTAGAGTATCACCGAACTCGTCTGCAACTTCTGAACAACACCGTATTAACAAACGAAACCCGTCCACTGTCATATCAGTCCCGATGCCGTTGCGCCGTTTCACCTGCTCATGAACCGCAGATTCAGTCCCACGTGTCCCTCGCTTGTCGTTTTAATGCATTCAATCAGTATACCATCTTGCTAGACCGGGGATATTTGGCTGAACCACAAACACTTGTGTCATGTAGGGTTGCCAAAACGATGGAGTACAAGTGTTGATCAAGCCTGTGTGTTAGTAGAGCCACATCGCGAAACCTTACTGAACCGCGTCTCAATTATTTTTCCACATCTTTCGGATCCATCTTTCCTTAGAATGGTTTATTTAGCTCCGCATTTGTGGTTAAATCACATTATCCGACGATCGATGCGACCAGATTTTGTTCAGACTGCCAAGGCTGTCAAGCCCGTTACTGAGGATTCAATCAAGGCAAAGCTGTCCTTGAACTACTAGTCACATTGCTTGGGCATAGACACTATGGAATAAAGTGATTTTCATTTATCAAGCTGTGATGTAATGTATTAGTTTTAGGGCCCCAGGATATTTGATTTGACACCAGATTTTATAACTGGCGAAGTAAGTAAATGAGTTATCAGTCAAACAGTCCGCCTCAATGAAACCCCATTCCCGTTAGCTCTGTCGGTGGCCGTTATACGTTTCATATGTGGTAGACAGTCTCATTGTAAACCGACTCAATAATAGGGTGGAAGAAACTTGACTCTGATTTTTACTCCATCTTCCGGAAATGAAGCACTACGTTCAAATTAATGATGGAGCATTAATTACGCATCATATAATTTCTTGTCCTTGATTCGCAGAAACTCTTAGTTCACTTGAGACCCCCTTCACCAGTTGAATTATACAGCGTTGGCTGGTGATAATTTTCGGATTTCAGTAGAGCAGTTGGAACCCATAGTACAAAAGTTTGTCACTTCTGCTCAGTCCAAAGTTCATAATCCCAACTACTTGACACTTATCACAGACTGTTTCAACAAGCGGACACAATTCACCTCCGTGCTAGGTAGCATATTTCCCACGATTTCCAACAATCGCGATATCCTTTGATGTACCATTGCATCTTCGTATTATTTTCTTCGTATGTTTGCATCGGAAGACACAATTTCTTCAACTACGTTAGTGATGTTAGTTGAATTGTAAGTCTAACTAACAAGAAATGTTATATAGTTGAAGCTAATATTGCAATATCGGCATGTTGGTCAACCCCAAAGTGCAGCGCATTAGCTCATGTGGCCAAACCAGCTTTTTGGCCAATATTCATCAGGCAGGTGGATAAAAAGCCATAGCTGACATACTGCAACTGTTCGATATACTTGGAATCACTAGCGACCTATATCAAGGTTTAACGGTCAGTCTGTTTAACAACGGACACTAAGCCATACGCTCTAGTTCACTTTTCACTCGGACACGTTATATATTCTGTTGTGAGCGCTCACATACAAGCAAAGATAAAATCAATTTTCGGGGCCGTAAACCTCACATTGACTTTTACATCGTGTAATAGCGAGCTTAGTATACTTCAAACCACTCAATAAGCCCTATAGTATGGGACAAATCTCTTCTTATCGAACTTGTCTGTGTTTATATTTGGTAGCATTTTACAACAGTACCGGAATTTCTCCTCGTCTAAGTTTATCGCATTTATCGACATTGTGCTATCCACGTCACATCCACTAGACACAAAACGGACCGTACATGAACTACATGTTTTGTACAGAAACAAAACATAGCAGTTGGTATGTTTAGAAGTATTTGGGAAACACTTTCATCTAACACGGCTGTCTGTTGAACTGAAGACAAGACGTTAGGAAACCATGTTTGTATAAGAAACGTTAGAAATAAGCCGGACACATCTGTAGTGCCCTCGGTTGACTGTACATAACATGGTGATATTATGCAATGTAGTAGACCTTCACCTACATGCTGTACAGAAGATGGCCACGTTAAACTCTGTCGGCTTGAATGTGTACACGAAAACAAAATACCTCTGGAATAGTTATAAGTGAGGAAATTGTAACTTTGTGTTGCGAGTTATGAGGCTTCGTTCTGGTTACCATCACACTAGTATCTACCGAACACGGTAAAAATTTTAAATAGGTTTAACGAAGACGTGTTAAACAAATACTAGACTTGATTTGACACTCCTCTTTAGCAAAATGTCTTTGTTTTGGTGATAGATACAAGACATAGCCTCCACTTGTAACCACATTCGTGTCAATACTTTCCTCTTGAACTTACATCGTCATACCAATAATTATCATTGGTAATCGATTCCTACTTGCAAAATCATGGCAACCAAATAGCGTAAAGAAAGATTTCGTTTGCGTGAAAAACAAGGAGTGTGAAATACTTTTCATCAGCTTCTATTAAATACAATGTAGTCCAGTGTAGCAGAAACATCTTGACAAGTAAACCTTCCAGTAAGGGTCGTTTGCCGTAGATGAACTTTGACCTGAGTTATGGTCATATGACAAACAGAAGAAATTTCATTCTCTCAGCAAGAAACCTTAAATGCTAATCAGTGACAGGCTTGGTGGTATAACGAAACGTTGTGATAATTAATTATGATCTTCCCATCACATTTTTGGTCACATCCGTTTGGTATCACCTTCAAAACGACGGTTCTGCTTTGACGACCTGTAGTTGAATGTAACTGAGGTTAGTCATAAGTCTTGTCAACGTCTTTTCAAGATAACGATTTTAATGGGTTGGAGGAACATAGAGCGGAGGAGACATTACAACGGATGATGACGAACGAAGGTGGGTAATATGTTTGTTTATGGAGGGTTGAGAATCACTCTTTAGTTTATCCGGATCGCTTAGAGTAATCAATCATTACTGTTGCTGATAGTGACAAGTGTGTATTTCAAGAATTATGGACAGCTTACAGTGACACAAGTTGTCTCGCCATGAACAGTTTTGATGTTCCCAGTTAGTGCTGTTTTAATAGAATGGGCACTGTACCACTATCAACAAGGCAAACTTGAAGCAAAACTATGATTCAAAACAGATCGGCGATTATGTAAACTTAAATCATAAGTTTTGGCAGTTGGTAAGCTTTGAAACAATGAATAAATAGATCTCCAATCTTCCTCAGAAACAGAGGTTCCGTATCATCATCATCACAGACACTAATACAGTGTTGGTTCTCATTGGTAATTAACTACCAAACAACCATGAAGGAAAAAGCAAACTCAGTATAGAAAGACAACAAGACCAAAAAGTTAGCCACCGAGAATAGCCTAGGTCTATGCACAAACACTCTGCATCAAGTTGCAGTCGAGCTATGTAGAAAAGTAAGACGTCATCAGTAAGATAGCCACTTTACGAGTCTCACTGGTCGATGCCTGCAGGTACGCTTGTTACACGGACCAGTCAGCCAGACTACAAAATTCGCGCCAGTGGATCTGATCAGTCACCATCTCAATCAACATATCCAGTCAGGAATGGGTGCTAAATTACACGGTTTTGGCAAGAACACAGTAGAAATTGGTCAGCTAAACCGACTCTGAAACTGTTCTGGCCAGGACACTAATCTTTTGGATTTATGGATGGGTGTGCCATCTGAATCACTGGTCGCCTTGGACCAGTAATATGGATAAGCGTGAACCGTTTGCCGGTGTTTTCTGAAGCACAAATGGCTTCCATTTCTCTAACTTTCTGCATAAGGCAGGCCAGGTGGTTGATAATCAGACCTCACTCCACGTTCCTACTGACACCCTTAATAAACTTCTGATATGAACTACTGATGGGTAGCAGGGGAGTTTTATTTTCATGAAGACTATCCATCACCTACAACTGGTCACAGCTGTTGCATTCCCGTAAACTTCCCATTCAACCCCGTTCGACTAGAAAGTCTAAGGGAATGCGACAGCTGCGATCAATTTTGAGTACTATTCACTCTATACTGTTACGTGAACTATTAGGGGGAACGTTGAAGAGGATTCTCTGATGTCCAGTGCTTGTTTAACCCAAGAACCACCCTGTCGTATGCTACAGTACCTCTTTCATAAATAGTCCGTGAGATTTGGGTCGAGCATCCATTATGACTTTCGGGCTAGTTCGGTAATTATGCAGTGTTGATCACAACAAATTTCTAAATGTCTTGTAAAGTTCCTTAGTTTAAACTTTGGAAACCATTAGTTTATGTACTGTTAAAACACTGCCAAGAACTGTTCGGAAACATTAAATCCGTAATTCGCTATTGGAAGCCACAAACGCCTAGGGTTCTCTGCATTTTTTGGTCGCTGATCTAGGTCTCATTGTTTCACAGTAGATTCCCATATATTAATAAATATCGATCCAACATTTTGCAATCGTCGATAGTTTAGTTAGTTGAGTAAATTTTCATTCAATAAACTCCGATGGTATTTTAGAAACATGATGCAGGCAGTTGGCGCTTACCTTGTTCCAGTATGTGCCTCAGTATCATTATCTGTTAATTTTCCAAGTCCTCCCCGTAAAACTAACGGAAAAGTGTTTGTTTTTGTCGAGAAATGTTGTGTACGATCATGCTTGTTTGAAAGACTGTGTGGAAATCCCGAACTGACCAAAGATGCATCGTAACTGTAATCTTGAAGTCGGGTCTGTGCACTTCTGGACTCGAAAGTGTAACTTGGCAAAATGGTATCCGAAAGAAAGGTTCCTTGAGGTACCAGGTATTCCACAACACCATCTAAGGATAAAAACAAGGTCATGTCATAAACAGTTGAATCATCGATCGCATGTATGACAACTGACAATATCAAAATTGTCATGCATGATATAGTACACCAAGAAATGCCAACAAGCAAAAGAATATTACTGTTGAACATTTACGAACAGTTGTACATTTAAGACAGCGAAAATCAATTTCAAAGATCCGCGCTATTGGTTTTCGAAACAATTCTACACGATTGGTGCATTCGAAAACAGACAGATAGGCAACATGTTAGTTGAAAATACTGCATGTACCTAGACAGAACTGAGCAAATGTTTGAATTAACTGAAATAACATGACCACTACCTTATTCAGATTCCTTCATCTGACTGACTGCAGGTAGTATGTTTATCGTCCGCTATCTTGCAATTAGATTTTGTGTCAAGATAAGCAATCTGATAAGAAATGTGATATATTTACCACTGTCATATTCACTACGACAGCTGGTTCTAAGCTATGTTTGTTTGAGTTCGGTTAAGGGCTTAGGTGACTAACGTTTTGTTAAGATAGGATTTGTATACAAAATAACAACAATAATCATATTAACTGAAGACAATTCATAACTGGCCATAAATAGGTAGTAAAACCAACCTCTTTCGAAGAAAGACATTGAACGCCAGGTTTGTCCTTGTTAGAGCCCGGAACCAAATCCTAACCAAGATTTTAAGGGGTGGCTGTGCAAACTAATGTGCCATTAAATTCAAGATTAAGCAAAACTGAATTCCCCATAAAAGAGGCTAAGCCAAGTCCACTTTTGTCTGTTGATCATAATGCCTAGATGTCTTGATGGCCAACATAATTGCAAACTGTTAGCTTCAATAGATAACCTAGGAGTAAGACTTATCTGTCAAGTCAAGATCTCGGACTTTGTTAGTCGCATGTGAAAGTGGGTGATTGTCTGTATGTAACCCTTCGGTCTTGTTCAATGTTAAGTGATTTATTGCAATGGTGAGCACGGATGCTTCATGAAAATGTAGTCATAGTGCGAATACCAGTAGTGACAGACACTCAGAACTAGCGAACGCCAACGAAAGCAACAATCAGCCCTGTTGGTACTTCTTGAAAGAAACTGGCCAAAAAAGTTTTTTGTAGGGTGACAGCTCAGATCAATGGTAGATTACGATTATTCTGAATTAATCAGCTCCTCGTCTACTCATGAGTAATGCTCCGTATTTTTCACTCACTCTACAGTCCGATAACATTGGTGGGAGATTTGTACAAAGAGCTAGTTTTGTTCATTCTCATCACACTTACACAAGAGAGGTGAGAACTGTATGTGAAACTCAACAAAAGTCTCACAGGTCAATAAGTATAAGCTAAGTAGAGAGATTGCAGTCAACGTGTAAATAGTGTGGCTAATTGACAGTTGAGAGGGAGTGGCACTTGCTGGACAGAGTCGACAGTTACGGACTAACGGTTATTTAGAGATTGCTGATAACAAACGATGGATAACTTGTGCGCGTACACATCGACACTGCAGTCTATTGACGGCAGCTTCTGGCTCTCAGTCTGAATGTTTTAACAGACCACTGTCAAGTCTGAACCATAGCCATGAAAGATAACTCAACACTATCACAATGCATCTATGTAGGGATGTTCAATCTCCGTGAGAGGGAAGAACACGGCATTGTATAGCTGTCTAAATTCAACTGTGCCATAAAATTAAATACGTTTTTTATTTGCATTTTCCATTACGTCAAGCTGTTTTATGTTACCGTGTTTTGTAGTCTTAGGATCAACTGCATCGTCCACATGGACTCAATTGAGCTGTGCCATACTGACGTTTCATTTCTATAGATGAACTGATAACCTTATGAGCTGGACAGAACTATTCTTACCTCTGCATCTGTTAATACTCGTGCTTTTTAGTTTTCTTCATCATAACTGTTTTCCAACTGGGAAACTCGGGTGCACCGAAACACAAATTCGGGTCCCGTAAGTAATGTGGACTCAAGCTAGCAAAAACATCAGTACGACACAGCCAGTGGTAAGTGTAGAATGAACGGCCTGTAACTTGTACAGCGGAAGAAGAATCTTAAAACCCACATCAAAACCTGCCGAGGTATCGGGGCGTCCCTAGGAGAAGCAGTGTCGAGGACAGTATGGTACGATGACGTAGACATGTCGCCGGACGAATCCATATACCGAATAATCGGTGATGAATTAAGGTTGCATTACTGGCTACTTCCCATAGTAAGCAGACCAGAATGGTTTGCGGAATGAATTTCAAATACTACATTAACACTTTGGGAGGATTTAATTGCAGGGCAATAGATTTGTATTTGTTGGCCAGCACTCCTTACTAAAACCCAACTTGAACCATACTTTCTCAGCGCGTATACAACAGGTTTTGAGATAAATCGCTCAAAGTTTGAGGTAAATGTTGACCTCAGATGGTAGTAGTACAGTCTGCATCAGGTTATGTACAACCTGCTTGTCAGAAATGTGTTGAAATGCTGTACGAAGATTACACTGTTTACGGAAAGGAACAGTTCTCATTAGTCTACTCCAAAGGAAAACCTCCAAAGATGGACTTAACATTTTGTCCATGCAGTTTTCCGATTTTTCCTAGCAAAATTTTGAAAACGCAAAAGTTTATGTTTCATCAGCGAGATACCTACATTTGCTACTTATTACTGGTTTGCCTGGAAAATTGATCATGCCAGATTTCGTTGAAACTGTCGGAAGCTGGATGATATTATGATCTTGTGACTAACTTAACACAACAGATTAAAATCGACGTCTGGTGTGGCCCAACTTAGCTACTATTTTATAGATTTAAGATGTGAAGAAACCGATGGAAGATGCATCAGTTAACGGGAATTTAATGCGCCGGCTTCTTGGTCCAAGTATAACAATGCAGAAGACCAATTCGCATCAAATAACTCATAAAAAACGAATACCGACATCCGGTCAATTCCTTTTGTCGATCTCCGAAATTCATTCCTAAAAATTGACGTCGCCATTTGATGGATAATGATGACGGATCCTGATAGAGCTGACCCTACAAGCAGTAATTCATATCAATTTTAAACATTTCCATCTATCTATTCCCTTTTGTCTCCTGTTCACTTTGATGTCCGTGGTGCTTCTGTGCGTCTCTCTGTCTGCTTGTCAGAGAAGGATGGTCGATCAAAGCGTACGCTCGTTGAATAAAACGGGGGTGAATGACCAAATTCTCTTATGTCAAAGAGCGGCGAAATTGTCCTTGTGCGTATGTACAAGCACACGTTATATTACAATCTCGTACTGGCGACCGTCGAGATATTAATTAATGGTTACGTAGTCATAAACACACGCCACGGAAGAACGAAAGGCGGAACGCGAAATTACAGCCATCTCCCATATTTGACAATTCTTTTGATAACTGGCGCCACTAGTCTTTGGGTTGCTAAGCAAGTAGGTTAGATGCACGGCTTGTACCCTATTGTTCATCACCATCATCATCATCATAGACACTAATATATTGCCGTATTTTTAGTACTTTCTAATCATAAATTAATACACACTAACCTACTACAGTCTTACAAATGCCGACGGATAAATTAGCCTAAACGTCTTGTCATTCTAGAGTTTTTTTCAAATTGAAATTAAACTGATATAGAAGTTTAACAGGTGCAATGTAGTTATGAATGTACTGAATTTCGGAGTGGTTGCAGGCTGACACTGCCCAGGTGGGAGTTCTTTGGTTCCAGAATATTCAGGTGACCCAAGTCACTAGCTAGTTTTATGTCAGCTGTATTCCAAAATTCACATTATTAATAATAACAATGAAAGATTCAGTTAAGTGTTTTTTAAACACAAATTCAGAAAGCGCAAAACAGATAGTTCACTTAGACTATGTAACTCACTTGCACTACAACCCAGAAGTTCCAGTTTCAAACACGTTTTGGTGGATTCCAGACTGAATGGATAGATTCGAATAAATCTGGCCACAAATGGTGGTTCCATTGTGTTATAGTTCTCAGTCATAGCATCCTGATTTCCACTAAGACGCTGCAATAAAGACAAAGCAGGATTGATTGTTCATTGACTAGTCTTAGCACAATGGTGACAGTGTAAATAACAATGTCGAGTTTAAACATTGTGAAACCCACAGGATTTCAGTTGTTACCAGATTAACTTACTGTCTGAATGGTGAGATGATATTGCGTTAACTAAAAAGGTCCACTTGCAAAGGTATGAGGGAATTTCGTAGGGCTGCCAAGCTGTCTACAGACGGTGTTGATTAAGTTTGGTACAGTTTACGGCTGGAAATCGAACTTACTAAGTGGGTTGAGTAAGAATCAGCTACAAATTGCCCAATGTATTGCTGAAGAAACACAATGCTAACATTTTGTTCTAAATGGATTCTCAGTGTCTGAAATGAACAGCCGGACAATATAGTCGTCATATTATCCGCCATAGATCAGTTTGATCACTGACGTTAAACAGTCAGCTAGTTTCCAGATTAAAGTGAGGTAGTGTTCAGATCGATGGGCCAGCCGATAAAGATTCTGTGATTGAGGCTAAGCCGTACGTAGTGTCCTGTTGGATTCATGCTTCCTAGAATTCGCTGGAAAATTAGATTACCTGCCGGGGACTTCTGGATGTGACCAATTGATGCTGGGTTACTCGAAAATCAGCAAGATAATGGTTTATTGATTAGGATTATCCACATCGAGGGATTGAGCGCTCAGATTTGATAATTCAGTCATGTCTGATGTGGGGTCAACAGCGAAGTGGACAATATGGTTGCCCCATGAAAGCGTGGCTGCTGTGTAAAAGAGATAACTTATGGACGAGGTTTAACAAGAATGAAAAGTGAACCTAGTGTTTCTTTCGAACTGCGTCGGCTGGACAGTCTGCCTGTAAGCGGAAGCTGTCAACGACTGTTGATGACATTCACCTTAAAACAGTCTAGTGGCATTTGCTATTCAGACAGAAATGTACTACCACGTCTTAGCTTTTGTTCGTACTCGACCTGTGGGAGGGACGAAATTATATTTTTAGGTAGAATGTTTTATTTCGTTTTTTGGTTGTAAGGATTTGTTTGTACTGTATCGCGCAGTTTTTCAAACAAGTTTCCACAACCGAAGGACAGCCACGTAAAGTGCCTAGTGAAACAACATATTCATTGCTATAAACGGATTGCACGAAATGTTTATTACTACGTAAATTTATTTTTTAACGATTACATTGGTTTGTGGTTTGCTGACATGACCCACTCGACAGCAACGTTTCATTATCATTCCCGAAAAAAAAACAATACAATAACTAACTTAAACAGTAGAGGTGTGAACATGGTGTTAACCAATGTGTACTGTTCACTCATATCTACTTCCAGAAGCATAATCATCCTTTCTTGAACTGACATTTCAGAAGAGGTAAGTGCCTGTTTGTGTAAATTCTGGTCAGCACACGAGCAATTAGACAGTAGCAGTGGATGAATGATTGGCAACCGGTTTGACCTTGCTAAGTTTCTATGTAATCCTTGCTTGACAACAACTTTTGTATTTATTATTGACACACCGAAAACAGGCATGTTCGCTAGGTAAGGAATTCTAATAAACTTGCTAAAAACGTTCGAAGAACTCTATAATATTGTTTACTTGTGAGTACAATTATTTGCAGACGTCGTATTAGAAATTTACTTTGAACTCGGCTAACTGTATAAGCTGATTTGCCTGAAGATACTACCTTGGTTTACAAAGGTTGTGGTGGATTCTATTCACACACACACATTTAAAAGCAACTACAAAGCAATTGACTAGTTCATATGTCTTAAAATCAACATAATAAGCTAATCCAGAAGTGGTTCAAACAGAGTTATCGGTTCACTTTCACAATAATTGCTTGCGTGAACATTTCTGATTTAATTAGAAATCCTGTTAAACAAAGTATAGCAATGGAACTACCGGTATGAACAGGAAAGTACATGAATGTAATTGAGTAGAAATTAGTAACAGGTGTAAATGTACATTCAGAAAGATTTGTTCAAAGAAACTAAATACCGTTAGACAGAACATGGAAAGCAAATGATTCACTAGACCAACTATGTTGACAAACAGTTTTATTGATGAAACTGGAAGAGGAAAGGACACCACTGCTGGATTAACGTTTCTCGGATATAAAAATTTTACATCATTAGTAAAAACGGAACAAAGGATGACTACAGTGTGTTACAATCAGTGGGAAGTAAAGCTCATTTTACAAAACGGGGGGAGTAGTCGACATAGGACTGTAAAAGATTAGAGGTAAAATATAAATTTCCGTCGTTCTAACAACAGTAAAATAAGTGATAAAATGAATGGACTGTTAAAAACTTGATACCTCCAGAGGTTAAAGCAGAACTTGTGGACTTGACCAATCTCAAGCTTATTCGGCTCCATTACAATACAGACAGGAAATAGCGATAAAATGACAGAATCCACTTGGTCCTGAAACCATAGCGTTTCTATTGATTGCCTCAGCATTTATGGTCGTTTGTTTATTTTGACGCGTTATACAGTTAACCAAATTATATAATTTAAGTACTCTCTATAACAATTCCAACGCTTTGCACGAATTTCATGTGGACTGGTCCTTTAGTGGGTATACGAACATACACAAGTGTTGACACTAATTGACCGAAACCTCCCTCTGATACATAT
>LUCH01000121.1:316319-329192 GCA_013368495.1 Paragonimus heterotremus | reverse complement strand
AGCTGCCTGAGGATGTTTATCCTAAACTTGTTATATGAACTGCCAGGAGAAATGTTCCTTCTGACATTTAACAATTTCAGGTATTTCTTTGAAATCCGATGTTTACACATTTCGCGAACCACCGCGTCGTAAAGTGCAGTACGCGTTTCATGAACGGTCGGTTAGACCTGGGTTTAACAGCCAGGAGGATCTTCCGGGTGAGAAATATTAAGTTTACTTTCTAGGCTAGTTAGGTACTTATGCTTTACCGACGGTATAGCCAGTTTCTCAGCAATCAGTCTTTGCTGTCGATGTGGTCGTTGCCCAGCAAAAGTAAGAACAAAACGACAACGTACCAGTGCATGGTTCAAATTCGTGTATGTGCTCCAATAGGAACGACAGTCTTGAATGTACCCACGCCAACTATAATTAACGACTATGTGGTCTGTCTGAGACCACGCCTGATTCGGAGAAAGCGGGTGCCAAGTATCGCAATGACGTGCACGATGCCTAAAACTAGTGTTGGCTAGACGTAGCCTATGCTCAGCGCACAGTTGCAAAAGCCGCCCGCGACCATTCAAGCAGTGTGTTGCTGTCCCAAACTTGTCACATAAATGAGACTTAGCCTTGACCAAACAGCTGACCTGGGCGTTCATATCTCCTACCAGAATGACCACATCAAAACCATATGTTAACCAATAAAACAGCGGCCAGATCCGAGTAAAAAACCGATTTGACACCGACGTCACTATAATCAGTTGGAGCGTAGACAGACAATGAAAAGATTTCTGAAAGTTTTGCGTCTAGAGCTGGCCTCAGCAGAACCTTTCAAACGGACAGCAAATCGTCCACTGATAACAGAAATCCAATCTGTCCATGTGGCTGAGGTCGTCGTGCTGGACACTATACCTAATCTAGACTGGCCGGTAGCGTGGGCCGTGCATTCACCCGAATTGTATAAATACTGTCGTCACAACGAGAACAGACCATGAGGCATGATGACTGTCTGCTGATCTCGATGACCTATTGAACTAAATTGGACAGGTTGACGGCCACACCGACCGGGTCTCTCATAACACGCAGGCCATTAGGTGTAGATCTGATAAATCACAGTCTCCTGTCCCTCCAGGTTGGAGGTTGGAAGAAAGTTGGCATTATTTTTCCGGAAAAATATATCAGTTCTGGTACTGTGCTATCCACCCGATACCTTGTGGCGCAAGCTTTCGAAACACAGGCTTTGGTTGTGAACCCTAATTGTTCTCCTGTCTAGGTCTGGGTGTCCTGGCAGATCAGTCCACGTACAATCATGACTATTCGTAATGTTAATTTCAAACTACTTTGACCGTTTTGCAGTGTAGATCGGGTTGCCCTATCCATTGTATCCAACAGGGTGGATAAGCGAAAGCATGCTACTGCTGACCCCCCCCCCTCACTGTCCCATCAAATTTAGCGGTCAGGCCCCTTCCTACACCTATTTCTGGTGAGTAATTTACAGGTCCAGCAACAAATATTGCTAATCATAATATCTCTGTCACAGTAAGTCCAATCGTTCACCATCTAGCCTCAGGTTTTTCCAGTCCTTTGCTTAGATCTAGAATGCTAATTATTATAGGTGTCTTCTACATTCGCATTCTAAAGCGGATAGATCAACAGGTCGCGCTCGCTTTTGAAATACAGAAGAGATTCTGTAACAACTATAGTACCCTAGAATATAGTAGTTGGCGTAACGAATTAATAATGTATCGCCTCATTGCAGCTGGGAGTCAGTTTTCTGTCAGTTTGTCAGCAAATCAAGCCTGCTAAACATTGGGTGACTAAACTAATCGGTAGCTTAGCTGATTCGTGAGATTTTCTCGTTCACCCGCAACTTTTCGTCAGTACCACTCATTTCGGGTGCATGATTAATTGATACACAATTTTCAACCTTTGAACTAGAGCGTTTGAGGTGAGCACACTTGAATATTGATAATCGCTAGAAATTTCAAGGGAAACTTGCGTTGTATTCCACATATACATTTACTTGTTTAGCTGAGAATAAATAACAGTGAAAGACACGAGGAGACTGTCTCAGGGGACTTGTTTTTTCAAACAGCTATCGAGACAGAAACCGACGTTTCTTGCATAAAAATAGGCGTCTCCGTCTAGATATTGATGAGTATTACCCCAAACAACCGTTTAGCCTTCAGATAGACAAAACGATACATTTCTAAAATCATTCCTATCTATAGTCCATGTAAAAAGTGCGTTTGAATGAAAATTTGCGAGATGTGTGAAACACAATCCTTCGGATCTATTTGGACAATGTGTACAACTTTGTGATTTGGTGATCTGTGCAATGCAGTGATTTCATAAACCAGCAAGCTAACCTTTTGCATGAACCTACATATTTGTGAACCACGGGCATCTGTTTCTATCAAATATTTTAAAATTTCTGAGTATTTATAAGTGATCGCCGGTATACCAGTATTGTACAATCAGCATTTTTGAACATTACCGTGCTAGAATCGTTATTGCTTAGATCACAAGTTTCATGTTTTTCGATCGACAGTGAGCTAGCAAGTCGCTTAACATTGATTACTGTTAAAGACTCCTGAAGTTAGTCGGTTGAGACGGACACTTCTCACTTATAATGACTTGTAAGGCGCGATCTACTATCAGTAATCTTCAGTCAATCTAACGTTTATTAATCAGCATCAGGATAAACTAATACTGACTGCATTTTAGTTTATACTTGCTTAAACCGCTTGAACTACATGTGTAACCCAAACATAGGGAAAGCATAGCTTGCGTTGTTCAAGATGTGAGATGTGTTTATTCATGTTAACGAAGTTACACTATGCAGTGGAATTCTAAAATTAAAACAATCTTCTCCTAACAAAACTGTTTATTAACCAAGCCAGTTTTCAACCAAGCGTGTAACGGACTTCAGTTAAATTATACAGACACATATTTGTGATTAGTTGTTTCCAAATAAAAAGACATTCCGAAACAGTATTCGGTCAGCTATTAACAAAATACAAGTGTACTTTCAATTTTTCGATCAGATAAGTCGAAGGATAGCAACTTAGTTAAACAAGGAACGTGGGGTAACAGGCACACGCAAACCCAAAAGCAAATTAGTACTAACAAATTGTGCGCTAAAATGTCTAATCCAATTATCCAGGTCACTTGAATGAAACATCAGCAGCCTATCAGAGCTACCATCTGCCTTGCACTACGAAGTGATGGACAGGTTACTTGAGGGAAAGCCGTACCTTGTAGTCCTGTGCAGTTTCCCTACGCTAAACCAAACGCAAAAACTGCGCTTGACAGCCAACACCCGACCGCATCTTAACGGCATCGATTACGTCGCACTTGACGCCCTAAAAATTCACGTGATTCAGTCTAGCCGCACGTGCGGTTTCATCCACGAGAAATCTCCACACGCGCGCGGATAGCACGATTGTTTGTCATAGGGAAAGAGGAAACTGGCATAATTTTGGTGCTCACGGATGTTTCAGCCTCTTATGTTTACGAAGACAGTAAGCTAATGTGCGAGTTATATCTCGTTCAGATTATTACAGGATAAGATGAACTGCTTCTTATGTAACCAAATGTAAGTTTATGTGAACGCGTAACGAGTACCAAACGTACGTTCACATATGTGATATTTACCTATCCACTGACTAAATTATTTGAGTATTCCGTTAAAGCGGTGTACGGATGGAATTATTTTACAAGGCATCCTGCTTGTTATTTGGATTACAGAAGTGCGTGGGATTCATCGATAAAGATTAAATTGTTGTTCCTGTGTTGTTACATTTGAACTGGCTATCGCAAAAACATTAAGTGGAGATAAATTACAGATTATTTTAAACCAACCAAAACAAGCTCTGGAATGAAAGGTGTTGAAGGTTGTTTGTAACGTTCAACCATCAAAAATTAAATAACTACGATTTATTTGAAATCCATTTTTCCCATATACACCAAATGAACTTCAGCACAAGCAGACTAGCTGAACACCCATATGCTCAAAGTAAATATAGGCCTTCCACTTAAGATCGTCAAAGAGGTGCTTGATAAATATCTGCTGTTTATCCTTTCCCACTGGCTCCTACACGCTACCCCTCTCGTTCATCCGACTTCAGAAGTGACAACAAAGACTTTGAGTGTAAACAGTCACATGTTAAGTTTTTCAACTAACAGTGGAGTTAAGAAAGACTCATTCCCTTTCGGCTGTAGATAGGTAGCTCGTTCTGGGAATGTACATGTCATCCGTCCTTTTTTTTTCGAATGGAATCAGGATTGTTCAAACCGTCTTTTGCGTTCAAATTAATGAGCATCTTCTTGCTGTTTGGTGGTCAACTTACTGGACGCGAAGGAAATGTATTGGGCTCTGAAACAGACGAATGCTATATATACAGACGAGCGAGAAACGTTGATCGGGTATTCATCAAGATTAACAATAGTGTTTTTTTACCGTCAAATACACTGAAGCCTGGAATTGCCTTCCTCCCTTCGAGTGAGTTGTTACTCGGTCGGTAAACGTTCGAACGAGAGTAAAAAGTCCGAGATGGGGCAAAATAGTTGACACAAAACACGTCTGTATTATCCTCACGAATTGAACGCTATACACTATCCTGTTTACCAAAAGGTTTATGGCCATAAAGCGTCCACGGTAAGCAAGGATAAACTGTGGTACTGTTTAATTTTCACGTTTAACCCCTGATATGGCTGAATAGATAATGGTCACAAGCTGGATTCCCTTAAGACAGCCGCATATCTAACGGCAAACACGCAAACAAAACACGTGTTCCAAAGTCGAAAACCAAAAGCGTAGGTGGGTCCGCATCGTGAAATTTACTCAGAACTGAACTTACTGCATAGACAAATTGACGTCGAATAGTTTCAGCTCGTACGAACATTAGCTGGTGGCTTAACACTATGACTATAAAATGTTTCAACAAATGCGAGCCGTATGCACTCCTTGGGTGAGTAGAAAAAGATGCAATAGTCATCTTCACGTTCTGACCTTCTAGCCAAGTGTGTCGAGGAAAATTCTCGTATAATAGGGGGGGGCTTATGTAGACACTTCTGTTGAACGTATCTACAATTAAATAAGAGAGGGTGGTTTTATCGTGGTATTTAATAGAAGGTTCCAGGTAACTGTTAACGTGAGCAGTTTATTACACCAGTCTCATTCATAGTGCACATTCATGACATAAATGAAAACAGCACACGAATTAACGTTCTTTTACAGCAGCTAGCCTGATGGAATTTCTGCACTGTTGTGCTTGCATGGACTTACGTTATGCTGAAACTCTAGTAGATCCATCTGAACAAAAGTAAGCAAAAAATCCGTGAGCTGTGTGTCATTTTTTTTGTTTGCACTAAAAGGATACTAAAACAGTTGGTCGGAGTTGAGTACGTGACTAACTTTCAGAGTTTTTGCGAATTATCGTTTTATTGGAAAGGTACAATGAGAGAACTACTAAATTGAAAGTCACTACTTCGATTTTAACACAAGTTACACATATGCCATTGATAAAGGTGAACGATTCGTGTCCTGTGCTAACATCAATAAACTCGTTAATCATTATCTGTCATTTGGGGGTCATCTGAGTTTGAAACGATTTTATTCAGGTTCAGATTGATAGTAGGCCTTCCATAATCCCAGAATTGTTATTGTTAGTTCCTACCACCTTTTAACTGGACGACAGTTGAACTTTTGATTGTATGCCCACTTGAGAATTCGGATCCACTGTTTGACAGATAAAGTTCGTGACGTTATGTCCTTAATATAGTTTATAATACCAAAAAGATCAAATATTACATTTGACCTTAGGGATGGTTGCATGCCGTTGATCATTCTGTTTCAGTTAACTGTTTATCACCACTTTTTTTAAGAAATTTCCCCCCATTTATTGTGCACGGAAAAAACAATGTTAAATGGTATATTTTGGACCTTTACGTAGTACAATAATAACTGCATTTTTTAAAGTAGAAGTTAACACAGTGATTGAAAAGGATATCATTGGTATTCATTTTTCGTATCGTATTGTGTTCGTACATTGAAAACAATTTTGCGGATTTTCAACAAATTACTAACTTTCTCCAGCACCATAAGTAGAGGAGTGAAAACCACCCAGTAACTCTGGTCAAGAAGGTAAGTAATCATAACTCATGCGTAACTCGAGCAGAACAAACCGTCTTTTGTCGGTGTTTCAGAAATGTACACATCACACTGATGCATAACCGTGTGTTCTATCGTCAATCATCCGTTATCATTCCCTATTTGTTCTAGCTCTTTTTCCTCATAGGAGGAAACCGACCAGTCTTCTTAAGGATAAGCTGTGGGTTAGCAAACATGCACCTTTGCCCCTAAATGAAGTAAATGACACTTTTGCAAAGAGATGGGTTGATTAGCCAGTAGCAAAGTAATGGACACGTGGCTTGGTCTTGACACACCACGCCCACACCACCTATGTCGGGAAATCTGACATACACCATATGATGAAATGTCAAAATATTCATCAAGACAATCATCCACTGAACCACAACTTCAGGGTTGCAGTGACTACAACAAGGTAAGTGAGCCACTTTCCTTAACCGTCGGATTTGTTTTCGTAACCGGCTAAAATCGACAGGTCATTAGTGGTTGGCGTGCAAAATAACAATCTTGCACCACGACCTAGTAATGTGCTGACAGTTGCTCCCAAAGGGTTGGTCTTACTTCCCAGTCCGTGTAGAGCTCACGAGACCCAAATGTGTCAAATCGGCTGTCATCCACTTTGGTGACAATCACCACAGCCAACAACTTAACATCACACACAGGTATGAGGTATTGAGAAATCAGAAGCACACATCGGTATCTAGATATTAATGGGATCCGTAGTGTATTAATTACTGAAAAATACCCATCAATCGACACAGCTTGATATCAGTTTCGAGTTGGACATTATCATCTTCTGAGTTGGCCAGCTTAAATCTGTTCATACCGGTTTGTTGCCAATTGGTGAGGCGACATGATTCGACGCATTTCAATAGCTAACCGAAGTTAATTTAGCTAAATCAGTTAGCAAACTTCATCCATAATTCATTTCAC
Organism: Paragonimus heterotremus; assembly: GCA_013368495.1. Lineage (NCBI taxonomy): Eukaryota > Metazoa > Platyhelminthes > Trematoda > Plagiorchiida > Troglotrematidae > Paragonimus > Paragonimus heterotremus. Next base: position 322,129 of record LUCH01000121.1, on the reverse strand, counting down.
GTTTGGAAACCACAAATCTTTTGGCATTGGCAAACCTGAAGAACAGCTGGTAACATAAACACAATATCAATTTACCGAAGCTTTTAGAGGTATGGATAAAAATTTACCGGGGTAACGATCCTATATACTTTCCCAAATGTTTATATAGTTAAACTTTGTTTAAAGAAGCGTCAGTTTTGATGATATAACAAATATTTTTTATGAAGCTGAAATAAATCTTCGGTTTACAAGTCGATCGCCACTGGATTCACTGGTCAAAGGATAGCAAAAATCATTGTGGCATTTTTAACCCAACGTTTAACTCCGAATGGATATGACCATTGTTGCAGACCACAGCACCTAGATTTTTAGGAAGACTGGGCGGATGAGAAGTGCTTTTAGAACGCTAGGTGACGGACAGTATGCGAGGAATGAGGTTGGGGAATTCAGTTGGAATAATGCTAATCTATTAGACTGTTCTTATTCGAGTTCATTTTGTGAAACTTGTGCGTAACTGTTTCGGTGTCAAAGTCATCATGGATAGTTCATCAATATTCTTTCAGGTTGCGATCAATGAATAACTTAACAAATTTGCTTTAAAACTTTTTGTAGGCATAAAACATTCATTTATTGCTTCCAGGCCACTGGTTGTGGATAAACCCACATACTAAGTTAAACTTTACGGTGCAATGATCTAGACAATTTCACACTGATAGACGTTTGTGTCAAATGGTCTCATTTCTTTTGATTGAAGGAAAATTGCACTTTCACACACGATCCGCGTTAAAGCATATCATACAAATAGTTAACGAGGTATCTCGAAGGTGCACAACCACTTAAAGGCCATACATCTCTTTCATCATTTCAGGTGATGTAGTTTTATCTCGGGTTATCTGTTCAGCTGATATGCGACAAATGTGTTCAATTTGGATCAGAGTGTCACACATAGTTCATTTCACGCTCGTATGTATAGCCTAACCGCACGTATTGAGTTTAGTAAAGACATACACTCCTCGATTGCCGCATTTGAGGCTGGAGACTGGTCAACAAAGTTGTGTTTGCTATTTGCCCGATTTTATTCAGGTGTTCCCGCGAAATCCGTATACTTAAAAAAATTCAAGTGTATCCACTACCAAATCAGTCGATACTTGCCAAAAACTAACGGTCTCCGAGATCAGTTTTCGTTGAGGAGTCAGTGTTACATAACTGTCTTGCAAACCGAAAAAATATACTGACGAATTCCAAGATGAAGTAATCGGTTCACAACAAAAATACATTCAGAAAGCAAAGCTCATTCTGTTTTTAGTCCGTGAGTTTTGAGCTTTACCACAACGCGTGTAAGTTGTCAGTAATGAGAAGGAAACAATTTTCTGCTATGTTCTACATCTCCCTACTTTTGCGTGGTAAAATTTTACTGTCTGTTTGAATTCAAGACTAAAAAAGAACAGAGTTTGTGGTCAGCATTAACTGAACTACAGCGTCTTCGCCAAATAAAACTCAAGATTGGGAAAGGGTTTACGGAGAGGTTATTATTAACCTAATCAGAAATTGAAGGCCTGCCCACACAAAAATGGCTTTTACTGTTTCATTCTCTTCATACATTTAAATAAAGTGTGTTTCAGCGCATCGACATCTACAGTCGAAAATTTTACCCTGTTAATTATTTTGATTTGAAACTGACAGCATAGATAGTATTAAGATGTAGTTCGGCGAAAACATCGAATCAAAACTGCGCCTACCATAGCGTGTTTTTGCGGAGATTGAACACATTTCCTCCAAAGAACAACTGTATAACCGGCCAATATAAAAAAGTTGCACATAAAAACTGAACAAGGCGAACGCGAACCCCCCCTGATTTACAATCGTACACAATTTGTTCATCATGAACCGGGTGGGAAAACAAAACACATGGTAAACCTGGAAAAACGAAAAAAGAATTTAGTGATAGTGTTACACATAAGCAAATGAAGAGCAATTTGGAAACGATTATTTTACTCAGTTTTTCCGTGAAACGTGTGTAATTTCAGACATTCCAGAAAAAGTTATGATGCGTCAAGTTGCTTAGGGGGCTGGAACAGACTACACCAGGTTGACCAATATTTGCATTAAATCTGGGCAACCGAATTTCCATTAGTGTTCAGTATTTTCCCGCGAATGGTGCGTCTGTCATACTCCGTATTCTTTGAGAACTATCCAGATATTGTTGACCTGTTTGGTAAGATGTAAACAGCTATGCCTGAGGCAGAGTTATCGATTGTTTCTCCTCGTTACAAATAATGCACAGCTTTTAATTCCACAGTCACTGTGAATGATACATTTATGTTGTATTTAAGACAGCTTTCGAGCAGCGTTATCAAAAGAGGACAACTCGTCCTTAATGTCTACCATCTTTAACCCAAAACCAAAGTTGAATATAGGAATTACTATCGAATGAACGACATAGACAAACACTAATACAATAACGTATAAATAATCCAATTAGCCTCTTTGGTTAGTTCAAAATCCAAAAGTATGCTCACCAAATAGTAGTTCAAACTATTAAACCAACGGTTAAAATAGAGTGAAGCAGAGTAATGACTGTAAACATTATGTACACAAAAGTTTGACTGAAACCGGCGGGATTTGCCATGTAAATTTTGTTCATGTATTTGTATGCATTGTGAACAAAAACAGGAATATGCGTAAGACTTCTGATTGGGACTAACCTTAAGATTATACCACCGCCCCCATTAATACATTTGATCGTTAGGAATAAAACAAATAGGAAGCAAGCCGGAAGATAACGAGGGACATGGATAATTGATTTATCGCAAATAGCTGAAAACAACTGAAACGATGGTGACCGAAACCTTTGTTTCCTCATGCGCTTTTAGCGGTTTGGTTTACGAAGTTCAAATCACTAGCGTTCGTGATCTGGCGGTTCATTTCAATTGACACTTCGGTGTATAACAACAGAATGACCGAGATATTCTACTAACTAACCAGATCGAAAGTAGTAATTTCGTTGAATTTCACTTGAAGGGGGATTAAAAATATGTAGGTGGATGTCCGGCAAACGGTAGTAAAATGTTGGCCAATACAACTTTACTATAACATTCCAAGATCACTTGTCTCGATACAAAACTGTGGCAGCGGAATGAAATGACAATAACGGACTTCTGTGTAACCATGTACGATGTGAAAATAATACAATGGAGTTTGCTGGAAGGAGATATGAATTCAATCATTTCAGTGAAACTTAATGATGGACACTGGAACCGTTGGTCATTATACACAGCTGTGGAAACAGAATGTTAGTACTTCGCACACATAACAACCGATGCTGGCTAATGTCTTTTACAAAGCTCATCATGAAACGACTTTTACTAATTGAATTTTCAACACCTTTGTAACAAGTCTAATCGGTTGAGGTCCCAAAACTCCAAACAGCAATGAGTCACAGTCGCAGCAAGCAAAACCGGCTGTGCATTCAAACCATATTGTCCATAACGTCAACTTCGCGTTTATTGTAGACAAAAGTTTATTAAAAACTGACTGTCATATTTTACTGTTTTACATTCGGACATCTGCTGGAGGGTAGAGAAGAAGCAAACAAACTTGCCCTTTCTTTCCGATAAAGGGCAATACAAAGTGATTTAAATTTAAAAAGGGAATCATCGTATGTAATGAGAGTGCTTGTGCGAAAATTCATTGCAACTCATGACAATTTAACACAGCAGTTAGAATGAGACAGCCCTTGTATTTAATGACGGAACCACCAGTGAAGGATTTGCGAGTTATTTCCTGTTATATGGCAACTTTTGTGCCATAGACCGTACGCCTATCGAGAAACCACAACATCAAACAAACAGCGACCACATCATGAAGGGGTTCCACAAAACCCTGATGACATGCTGAAGAGTTGGAGAACACTCACATTTTGATAACCAGTCTTTTGGGTTTGTTTGCACACAATTCATTATTTTGCAGTGACATTTTAAACATGTCAGGTCTTGCCGACAACTGGTGCAAAATCAGAATTACTCTGTCACGTAGTATGCAGTAACGATCGTGTTAATGAATGGTGTATTTCTATTATCTGTCAAAGCTTTTTTCGGTTTGCGATAATCTTTGAAACAGTCATTTCAAACCTCGTATTCTAAGCAAATTCAAAGTAATATTATCTTTAACTTAGTCCATCAGCACATAGTAAACCAACAGTGGTTTCTGGTTTCTGTGGCAACCTGTTACTCTCGAAAGTATCGCTCCATTTCAAATGGCTTTCACTGACAGCGAATCATTATCGTTGATGAACACCTTCCTAATGTCGTAAACAGAATAACTGCTCGACGATTTCCGTTTAAAGCCTGCATTCATTTTGACTATGTTTATTGCAGGTGTTCCTCCCACAAACAGATGCATACTGGTTGAAGCTGGTTTCTGCTGGATGCAGGAATAACAGTCCAAAAAGTGCTGCTAAACTACTCTCAATGTCAGCTTCCTTCAAATTCAGTCGCTGTGGCGAATTCACCTTAACAAACCGTGACATCACATGGCCGTGAACCTGACAACAGACAATGCAGTCATGCCAAAGTTTCAACTACGTGGCACTGACCAACCAAAGTATGATAACGTGATCGATTACTGTTTGTGTGTATGTGTCCGGTTGGCAAATCCCTAGACTGGTCACTGACAGCTATTCACCCAAACAGAGCCGAATTTAACACAAATGCTCATCGTCGATATATTGTTTTTAGAACAAATGCGGGAGCCAAACGAGTCAACTGAAAAAGCTTCAGGCTGGAAAATGACAAGCAAAGCAGTCTGCCGAGAACTCGGCGCAATTAGAAACAACAAGCTGAACGTACATATTCCGACTCTCAGTTAAACTACTGAGTGGAACCCAAGAAACAAAGTTGTATTTTACGGCCAGATATAGGTTAAAAAACAAATTTTGGTGAGTCAGCTGAACACGTGTAGGCCACAACGTTTTATGAATTCGTCATTAAGGCTATATTGAACAACGTGCATTTTCAAGGGTCGTTTCTGATCACCACATTGCAAAATAACGTAAGATATATGTATAATACGGTACACAGCAATGCGGCTTTATCAAGAATTTTTGAAAAAACCGATCTTACTAATTCTTAAACCAGCGTAACTTTATTGATAACCTATGTGAATTAGTGTTAAATTTTCACTAAGCAGGGTTCATCAGGTGTATATTACCGGTCTGTCTAACGAATGCCAGGAAAGTCCCGGAACTAACACTTTCTAATGTAGGATGTACTTCCCACCTGAACGTTTATTGTGTTGGGCAGGAATATCAATCATCCTCCAGAAAGGTGAATTACTCAAGATGGAACTAATGAACTAGTCAAGTCTTCTATTACACAAAATTAAAGATAAGTGTTATCGGTCCATTCAAGGTCTGCAGCAAATAATGATGTTCGCTTTAACGGTTGAGGAAATGTCGGGAAAAGTAACGTTACGAATAAGCTGTTGACATAGAAGACAGCCTTTGAAGTTTGTATAAGAGGGTTCAGGTCCACCCATATCGTGGTTAAATCGCTGATTGTTAGCACCGTTATTATCAAAACTGTGTTTTGGTGAATTTTTCGGCAGTGTGCACCAGAACATATTATAGTGCTGAAAAGCAATCCGCCAGACGTTTCTAGTAATCCTATTGGCCAACAAACGAAGTTTTGAGAATTTCAAGAGCTTAGTTAACACTTCGTTTATTTGTACCCAATGGATGAATGGATCGGCGCAAAAAGTAAACCAAAGAACTATTGATTTGGACTAAAATAAGTCGAAGTCTCATCCAGCTCCCGTGCGAAAGGATAAATCTA
>LUCH01000121.1:172605-308247 GCA_013368495.1 Paragonimus heterotremus | reverse complement strand
TTGTCCTGGGTACATTTTTCCCGCTATCACTAATACTTATACAATTATTTTAATCAGGCTTATTCACACAAGAGTACTACTTGAACATAGTATTGCACAAGATCCTCAGTAAGAGAAACAATTCGTTGTTTACAACTTAGTCTGCTTTCTGCTTTCCTGATGATCGTTCGCGTAGTTGACACTGTCCAACTGAAACCATTGTTGTTGAGTGAACAAGGATCGACAGGCCTTGTTTGTTTTACATGATCAACGGACCAGGCCAAATAGACAGACAGCATATACCGAATTCACGTGTCCCTACGCATCTGAACAAAATTAACTAGTAAACGTGAAACAATGAGAGTTGGTGAACGTAGGATTCAGTAACATCCCAAACTCTGTGCATGACTTTTGAAGTTAACGTTCACCATATTTCATGAAAGTATCATGAACTGTCGGAAGCACAATAATATAAAATTATAAAACGTACTTATGGATAAGTTGTTTTATTCATTACTCTGAATATGCTAAGCAGAACAAGCAATGTTTATTTAGGATAAACCAGGCTGAGTTACTGTCTCACCTTATAGAGAGACTAAACCGCATAGAGGTTTTTAAAGGTTGGCCACATTTGAAACCTTAAATGAATATAAGATTAAAACTAATATCCAGAAATTTACTTCGCGAATATTTCGGACAGAATACATTTGAGAACCTAACGCGATCATGATTTGTTTGTTGCTTCACACAGTGACTGTAAAATAAATAAATCGTTGCACTGGCTTCATGCTTTATTGACGGAGACTGAAATCTAACACGGTAGAATCGATAAGTACCGCATTGGAAGTACTGAGCTAGTGATCGTTTGAGCAAATTCTGTTCAAATGTATAGTTTGCAATGAAAGTCTCTGGCCCCCAGCTCACAAGAAAGCTTCTATGGGTTAAGAAACGTAAAACGGTAAAACTCCTGGCACTAAACTAGTGTTAAACTCATTATTTATTGAATGGACAAAGTTTTGCGAAAATATCAGGCGAGACGTTAAACTGTTTATTCTTCTACCAATCGCCTACTCGATTCCCGTGTGTGCACCTGTGCCAGTATTCACTAGCGGTTTGCAAGCATCTTCAGGTTCAGCTTATTTTCGTCTATCGATCTAGATATCATAAGACAAATTTTTAGTTTCCCACGTCAAGCAAAATTCCTGCTGGTTTAACCAAAATGAATCTGACAAAAACAGCTTAAGAGCATCAGGCATCAGATAAGTCGACGTACACTAGGCACCGAAGACCTCCAGGTTAGGAAGTAATAAAAGTCGGAATGTTGCATATTTTGCACTTTAAAGACAAAAAATTGTGAATTTTACAAAAATCTTTGAGTTAAAAAACCAACTTTTTTCTAGGTACATGCATTTGTATTCTGAACTACATAACAATCCTCCTCAGCTCGCCTTGGTAAAAATGTGCTCAACAATCAAAAATTTATCACGTAAGAAACTTTTTCTGCATCATGAACTGTAAGACGTTATCGTCATTATCATCAGACTACTGCACGGACCTGACATCTTGGAAGTAGTTGCATGCGGTGTTGAAGTGAATAACAATGGAGTTAGTATAACTGTCGATCTTGTGACGATATATTTTTCAACATTAGTCGTATCAAGGCGCAGGTATTGTGAGAAAGAGATATGACTACGAAGTACATTGTGAACAGATTTATATCACGCTTTAAGGAATCTCTGATTTGTTTGCCATTCTGATCAAAACAAAAGCAGATTTTGTCATCAGGCAACACATTTTCAGACAGTAGTTGTTAAAAATGCCGTTTCAACACACTGTTTTCACTTACAATACTGCTGCAAAAAGTATTAATCACACTGTCTTAAAAACTCTCTCATAGGTCTGTTGTACCTGTTTTTCCCATCTTTATATCACGCGTCAAAAATGTGGATACTGTTTATTTATGTATGAATCTGTGGCTCGGATGAATCATGCGTCCCCTCTAATGCAAGCAAAATACAGCCCGCCAACAAGTGACCAACCATAAATGATTATCCCCCGTGGAGGGTTCAGTCAATAAGCAATGCCTATAAATTGTGTAGTGCTCGTAGAAAAAAGCCAAACGCACATTCTTATACATCACAACACAGTAACAGGCAGCATCCTGACAGGGCAAGTGGACAACAATGTTTCAATACTGATAAAAACTCGTTTGAGCCTACAGCAGACCGGTTGTCTGCCGACTCAGTCAAAAACTGATGAACAGCGCCAATCCTTGAGCATTCAAGCAAACCAAGAGGCCGAACTAGAAAGAATGTTTAAGTAATTTTCCGAAATGAAAGACTTACTATCAATCAGGCTGTAGAATAGAAACTGAAGAGTCTCACTCAGCAGTTTGCAGAAAAATAAAGGAAGTGGTTTCGCTGTGTTACTTGCAAAGTTCGCAACGCATATAATGGATCAAACGTTGTTCACCTCCGACCTATTAATGGTAGGAACGTTTGTATGACTACCAACAAATTTCATATCGTACGGAGAAGGTGTATAAACCTATTACTGATAAAAATTTCCGGTGAACTAGCTCGTTTTTTACAAATGGGTTAACAGTGAGCTCTCAGAAAGTGCGTAGAAGGCCTTTAGTAAAACGAACAAGTATATTGTTCTACCAGTCTTTTACCCAGAAGTCCATGAACTGCAAGATTTTAGCAGGGACTGACATGCCACACAAATTAGAAGCATGTTTGTCTTCGAATTGTAGCTTCAGAATGTACATCTTGCTGTCTAGATTCAAATTCATTCGACAACCTTTGGAGAATACTGGCTCAATAGGTATAATGAATCGATAGGGAGTTCACTTTATCCGCCAAAGATCTCTTAATATGGTGTGCAGTTCTAGTTAACTCAACTTTGCAGCATATTCAAATTTTCCTTCTCTCTTTCTTCCGGAAACTTTCTGCACTTTCTGAATTAACCAACCATATTGAGCTCACGCTGTACTCTTATTATATATGTCAGTCAGTATTACTTCAGAACAGAAGAGTAGGAAAGTTAATGTTATTTATCTCTTCATATTTAAAGGGGAAAAAGGAAGTTAGGTGAAAATGGACTTTCCCTACAGCTTTGGCAAGATATGTTTACTCAGGGGTCAGCGTGAACGGACCGGCGGTCAATGTTTGCTACATGAAAGTTTGCACACTAATCCAGAAGGTAGCTAATTGAACGATTTCTTTTCAGCTGAAGTCTATCAAATTGTTATCTTCATTTTGTGCAAGACAACAATAACTATTGTCTACTTACTTAACTGTGAAATACAATGAAGGCTGAATTGAACGGTTTTTTGGCTAAAGAATCAAAATGCTGGTTCTGCAAGAATAAGTGGAAGAGTAACAAAATTTGGTTTAGAAAATGTTTAATAAAGTTTAATCCCAGGAAATAGCATAGTGTTAAAACGATCAGAGAGTAGTTATCCTACAGTTTCAAAGTCACCGCATTACTTGTCTTCAGAAGTGTGATATTTAGTTCATTCTCGTTTATTCGCGATGTTAACCAATCGTTCAAGTTTCATCTTATCAAAGATATTCCACATCCGCAGATTCTTCATATACTCTTAACATATTAGAGAGTAAGTTTACTAATTCAGCACACAGGTCTAGATAAAAGTTTCACAAACATCACAATTTATTTAAAGTCGCAGCCCAGATAGATCCGATTTAGTACATTACTTTCGTGGTACATTAACAAGTAATCCCTTCCCACCGATGTCGAGATGCTCTTCCGTTCTTATCGGTGTACCGCAGGTTCACACTTGTATTGGATCACAAAAGATGGCAGTCACTAATAAAGTATTCTTCGAAACTATAAATTTCAAACACAACTAAACCAATAGTCTCATCTCCTTGTCTTGCAGGCCGATCGTGGTGGTTTTCTTTTACTGCCACCTACACCGATCCTCCAAGTAGAATTTGGTTTCTGTCAAGAAGACCACGTTATGATAACGGTTCATCCAAAAGACGTACTCACTGGCTGGACAGGTTTGTTGGTACTTGCGGTAATTCTTTGGCGGAAGCGTGCATCAAATCTTCCAGTTGGGAAACAGAAGTGGACCTTTGTGATAAGATGAAATGGTGTATTTGAAATCGCAACAGCAACTCTTGCAGATAACTCCCATACTACGGTTCCTTTTGCCTGAGGTATGTAGTTACTTTTCTTTCAAGTTGGTTTCTTATTACAGGACTTTTGACAAACTACAATGAAGTTATTCATCAATGCTTTGGATCTGTTTAAGCAAGCGGTCCATCGCTGACATTCATTTCACACAAAAACAGGCCGCGCTCAAAATCCGTCAGCCAACCATTTATAGGTAACCAGTAATGACATAAAGTGACAGTATTTATCAATTGCAAAACAAGCTACTATATGTTTACCACTCACAGCAACATGTTCATCTCGTTAGTCAAGGAGACCAACCACTTTATGAAGACGCAAGAAGATATTTCTCCATCAAGCAAAAGTGTGATTTCGGGACTAACATTTTTGACTATTATCTTTATTGGTACTGTAGTTAGCTACATTATAGTTAAAGTACCTACGGGATAAAATGTACTGTTTTCCACTGTTCTATACAAAATAGTCAAGGTTATCCAAGCGGAGTTGTTGAAATGTCAACCAAAAATCCGGTAACAGACAGAGTGACAGACTTGAATTTTATATTTTGTTATTGCATACAGTTTCTTTGTAATCGCAAGGGCATTAATCAAGTTCACTCACGTCCATTCAGGTGTTCCAGCTGATGATTCAGTAACAAAACATCGGAAGCACCTAACTAAACTGATTATATATTCGGTTCTGTAACAAAATACACGAAACAATGGTAGGAATTTTAAAACTGGAAAGAATGTTTGATTTTCTTTTCCTCAAAGTTTTGTTCACCGTTCTAATAACTAAAAGCTTGAAATAGCTTACCTGTACACTCATATCGGTAATCAAGTTAAAAGTCGGATGATTAAATACTCCTGGTTAATCTGGATTTCGATCTGGCCAACGCACACAGTGTAACTAAGGCATTGATTCATTGGTTGTGAACCCACAGTACAAGGCAAACTTTCACAAACTCAACTAATACACTGCTGATTGATCAGACGGCAGTTCATCCTGACGGGCGTGGGTTTGTCAAAACTAACAAACTGCACGATTGTATCAGTTTGGCTGGTTTCATAATTATCTATCTCACTACATAATATAAGCGTTACTCACCAAAAACTAGCAGAGATCGGGTGTCTGACAGTGTACTTGTAAATTAACCAGGATACTACGTAGCACTCACTAGAACGCAGGGTCCCGAACTCTGTCCGGTCAAACAATTCTTTCTGCATGCGACTTCAAATTATTACAGAGTGTAATTATTCACGGCGATAACGAAAGTTCATACAAACGTCCATTTGCCATTTCTTGTTAATTTCCAAGCCGAATCAGTCAGGCCGAGGTCATTCAACGTTCTGCTTACTTGGTTGTACTCTGAACATGCTTACATTTTTGTTGTTTCAGAGACTTTGGAAGCTGTCACACCTGTCTATTCTACAGCACCCAATCTCTTGGCACTGCTCAACTCTGTATTCGTTAGTCTAAACTAATATCGATTAATGTAAAGGGCTTTTACGTGATTGACTTTAAGGATGTCAGCAAGTGCTTTACACAATTTTGTCATTTTATCTATTTTTACCCTTGAAGACAAATGTGCACGTCAGTGTTTCATAATGATTGAAAACAATTATTTTGTCGTTGACACTCATTTCTGGCAAAACACGCCGTGCTCAAAGTTCCCCAGTTAAAAGTCAGCCGCATCAAAAGGATTGCCAACAAATATACTAACTGTTCATCCACTCATCTTAGTAGAAAGCAAGTAGTCAGTAACTGGAGCTCAGCTATACGCACATCTTGATATGGTTATAAGAAAATGATTTTGCCTGGAACACTGTTAAATAACCAGTAAGCGACCATCAGTACGCTGTAGGAAGTGGGTGTCGTGGAACGTCGATCGAAATGAATGACATTAAAAGTGTGTATTAAAATTTACCTTACAGTGAAAGCGTATGAATTAAGCTGAAGCTGAGTAACTGAAAAAAGCAGATTGATGGGTTAACGCACTTTCTTCAAGCACATCCCGATCAGTTTGAACAATAAAACAGGGACATTCACTACATCAGTGAAACAGTGTCCGTATGGAGCTAAATTTCACTGAGAAGGACTGACCGATGAGAAGGGTCAGTTAGTTAAGAACAAAAATCCTGGAGTCTATCAAAGTTAATTGCATTTACTGCTGATGCATAACAAATCTACAACTGTCATACAAGCTGACCGTTACGTGACGTCTGTCGAAGTTCAAACACCTGGATTCAAATAAGATGCAGTTCAAAGTCACCTCTTGAAAGACCGTGTTTTTAAGAACCTTGAAATTTGACAGGGTTTTGTGATACTAAGACAGCATGTTACTTAAAACTACTTCAATCGGTTTATCTGCTAGTGCAGTAACTAAATGCGATAGATGAAGGTCACCAAGATAATTCAATGTGAACAATAGTTTGTTCGTTCTATAGTCGATTTCCACCTTAAGGGATTCTAGGTAGAGTGGTCAGATTGACACACTAAATATAACTGCACACAAGATTGACCACGGAAAGTGCATGACTGGCTGGTGCACCGAAGGCTATCAGGTTGGACAATCGTAACACCGAACTTGAACGATTCTAGCTGAATTACAAACAACCATATGTTCTTGGTTATTTTGATTATGGAGGATGGGTAATTTGCAATCTTCGAAATCTTACCCTCTAGATCCAAATGAATTTGCATATTTTCGTTCAATTGCACTCCTGTGAGAAACTCACATAACAAAAAAGCAAATGATTCAGTGCCAACTGAGGTACGTAAATGGGCTCGGCTCTTTTTTAAATAAAAAATCTGTAGTACTTGTGCTTGATTTGAATCATTCTGAAAACAATACACATTTTCCCAACAAAATTAGGTGCTTTTGGTGTTGATTCTTTTCGCCTCCGTTTTGACTTCATCTCAACAATGCAAGCACCGAACGGTAAAATAACTGAGAGTCGATCAGTGTACGGCATATCCGACGCCGAAAATTTGAAACAATTTTTTAGATTAATAAAGTTGAGGTACAACGACATTTGCACAAAACGCTATAACGAAATGATGATCAGCTGTTTTTGAGAGCTGTTGGTTTCAATTTAATGACTGATGCTGTCTTCTAACGGATTTTGAAAGAAGTGGTTTTACGAGTTACAGGAACAGTTGAATCAGCTTATAACTTGTTAGTAATGGATAGGTTGATGAGTAACTGAATAACTGTTTAAACAGTCTTTACTGCTTCGCATTGATAACATTTTATGCAATTGTAAGGCAACTAGCCCGGTGATAAACATCAAGAAACGTATGCTTTACATTTTATTTTGTTCATCAAAATCATGAAACTCGTCTTCAAACACACAAATCCTAACCAACTAATTAATAATATACTTATAAAGTTATTTCAGCAAAGTGGGGTCTTTGGTTTGTTTAAGTACCGTGAATATGCCCGGTTTATTCATGAGAAAAAGCACATAGCAAACAAGCTCGTTTTCAGTGTTTCATCATCAGGCTAAATACAACATATTTATATGAGTTCGACAGGGACGGCACATTACACCGTAAAGTAGATCGCAAAGCAACCTGGTCAGGACAGTATACTAACTCCAATAGTTTGAGACGAAAGAAGAATTTAGTCCGATGCTTACTAGACAGAGATGTGAAACTTTGCTCAGATGACACCGTAGAAGAGGAAAAACAGTTCACATTTAATACACTCTTTGAAAACGGTTATTCAGGACAGTTTATAGCCAAACACCGGATAATTAGCACCAAGGTAGATGTACCACTAACTGTAGACAAAAAGCCTGTCTATATTATGTTGCCTTCCAAAGGTGACAGTAATGCTAAGAACATAACCAGGAGACTTAAAGTAGCACGTAACAAAAGCTATTTCGCAGCTCAATTACGTATACGGTTCAACTTCACACCAGTTTTGCGCCCCCAGCTAAAAGGTATACCGCTGCCTCTTTCCGTGTTTACCGTTTTGTTTGTTCCTGTGGAACAAGCTACATAGATCGCACAACAAGGCGACTATCTGAACGCATGCGGAAGCATCATGCAGCGTGGTTAGCTAGAGAATCGATGAGGACTTGCTCATCGGCGGTCGCTGCACACTTGGTCGAATCGAACCATGTGATCAACCCGGCCGATTCATTCAAACCGATCTATCGAGTCTGCGGAGTGCAATCGAAGTGGGTCAAAGGTCGTCTATTAGCCATCGCAAAAGCCATAGCAATCCGATTGCACTCACCCTCGTTATGTTCACAAGAACGTCTTGTCAAAGCATTGAACCTCCCGTGGCCATGCATCAATAACCCGGATCGATCTGTTACGTAGGAACGCCTATCTGTCAAAAACACTTGATGAGTCTGACTAGCTTGACACTAATAATCACCATCCTTCACCCTATTGATGTATTATCCCTGTCGAACTCATATAAATATGTTGTATTTAGTCTGATGATGAAACACTGAAAACGAGCTTGTTTGCTATGTGCTTTTTCTCATAATCAACAATAAATGGTAACCTGGAAAATTCGGCGAGGCAATCAATAGAAAAGGCACTTTGCCGTTCGACATTTTATTCGAGCAGATGATGGATACTTTCTGTTACTGTCAACAAACTAACGATTCCCTGAGACAGAAATGCCGAGCGTACATTTACTGGGAACAAACAACCTCCTTACATCTTTGACCACCTACTCATTTGTATTCGTAATAACAAGTTGTGAGTTGAGTAGGATTTCGTCTTAGCCTTGATTGATCTCGTGCGAGTAAATTCTCGTAAAACTGCTGTGTAATAACTTCATGGTGAAACACTCACAGACTTATCAGAGTTTTGAGGGTGACCATTTACAAGTAAAAGTTCTGGTTAGTCAGCCATCACTGGAAGGCAAAGAGGGGAGATGCTGGTTTCTTTCCTTGAATGAACAGGTAGGTATAGGGAAGTCTTACTGAAAAATGATAACTGAAGTCTACCGTCACTTGTAATTGAATTTAATAAAGTAACTTTCACAATTGGTACGAAACCGTTAACATCCTTCAAAATATTTGCTGCTATGTACAAACGCAATTATCGTTGTTATTCAAAATATTCACCAAAATTTACGAATAGCATCATCCTAATACTTCCAAGCAAATATGACGCGTCAGAAACAAAGCCGAAGTTCAGTCAACACCTTAAAGTGCACGCCCAGCCAAACAGAAGACAAAGAAGGTACATCACTTTAGCCTTCCCCGGTCTTGTGTTTCCAAACGATTTGAGTTATTTATTTCCAATGGAAACAAAAACAAAGGTGGACACAAAAATAATACCTAACATGTGTGTAACTGGGGTCACTTATTTGAGATAACCAACGAATCCGCACTTTTTAAAAATATCCGTCAGTGTGATTATGAGAAGGAGATTTACGTTACAATTTGAAGGAATGATCGTTTACCTTTGATACGGTAAAAGGTGTAGTTTTATATCTTGATTAGCAGGAAAAGACGCACTGAACTAAAACACGTGTTGTTAAACATTCATGTAATAGAAAATCGTTTTTTATTAGTTCCATTAAAAGTATCACAAGATTATCTTTTGCGTACGTTGTGTTTAGTTTCTATCACTAACATTGGCCGTCGCTGGACAGAATCCATCCGAAGCCATAATTTTCCACAACTGGGTCGTTTTAAATTATCAGGTGTGCCGGACTGCTCAAGAGTACTACGTGTAATCTGACAAAGCCCAACAAGTTCCCATACGTACGAAGTTGTCATGGCTTAAACAGTTGATCGACCAAGGTTCACAGGAAGTAAAATCCAATAAACAGTCCACAGAATAACTACAGGGTGATACATTTGAATAACGTCTTAACATCGTAAAAACACTTAAAGCATCGGTCACACGAGTTGTTTCCAATAGCCCACGCTGACATGCCATTTCTCAAGCCAATGCCGCACACCGGTTGTGCAGCTGGCACGACCTTCACGGTGAAATGACTGTAATCACCAGTAGACTTTACAAGATTAATTTTATACTCTTTGCGTTCAAATTACTCTACATGGACACTTCATTTCATGAATAGATAATTCTTTATGTAAGCAGTATACTGGATACAATTAACTTACCGTGAATCTGTATTGATGAATGTCGAAACCAAGTTTTGGGGGTCATGATAAAAGCTCTCTTAACACTGATCAGTTCAGAATTAAACTTGTTTAGTATATCTGTGCTCCATTCAAAGAGGCTGTAGTTGTCAAGATGAGTTACTCAACAGGTTGGGTAAATGCGAGTATAACTCACTAAGCTAGCGGTGATAACAGGATAAACGAATGAGACAAAATAGTTACAAAGTTCCAACAAGTTATGTAATCAAAAGGGTTTGACTCACAGAATAGTGTTCACAAGTGTTCGAGATGACCACCATAATATTCCAAATTACCAGTATCCGGAAGTGGGTGATATCACAGAGTTGCCATGGACTGCTGAAGTGCGATCCGGGATGCGACGATGTTTGTGGTATAACGGAGCTAAAAAATTGGATGATAGATCCGTGTATTATCGTCAAACGACTGCACAACGAAGAGAAGAGCAGACCGACGTGCACAAAATTTGTATTGTATTGCAAGGTCACTTGTATCAATTTGAACAAAATGTACAGATGATACAAAGGTTATTGTACAGGAATGAAACATCATTTGCAAACAAAAATAAGGAAATCTCTACAAGGCTGACCATTAGATATAGAATAAAACTATCCTGGAGTTATGAATTTGTCCCCATTTTTTCTGTCCATCTGCACAGCTTTCAACTGTGTAAGCCCATTCTCATCCTTTCAAAGCAATGAAGTAGAAACAAAGGTGTAGTCTGACGAAATTTTCCGATTTCATTTCTACTGTTATTTTACATTCCGAAACACTACGTGTTTCAAAATCAAATTCACATTTGCCCCTCTAACCTGTACAAGTCTTTGACAATTTCTGCTAGCATTGGAATCGTTACTTACCGTTTCCAGCAGAATGGCATTTTTCCTTAAAGTAAAAAGTAAGCGATTGTAAATTCGTATAACAGTAGTCATAATTAATGAGGTGTTTGGTACGATTGATGCAAATAACGGAAACTGTCACAAACACATTACTTCTAAACTATAAGTTGCCCAAAAAATTATGTGGTACAATTTCTTTACAATTAATTGCTGTATTGCGTGCCTTATGGCAGAGTTACTGTCACCAATAAAATTTGAGACAAGGTAATTATCTATTGCTTGACTGTAAAATGTATATCAACAAAATGTCCACCCTTCAAAAGTCGACCGAATGGTTAATTATTTTTGAGTCTGTCCGCCTGATGACCGTGACGTTGTGATGCGTTACGTAGTTGGCTCGATGACAGATAAATGAAACCAGGCTGCTTGCCAAAACAGCTTTCATATTGGATGAATACGATGGGGGTAATGAAAGCATCACGTGTTCCTATCACTTGTTGCAGTCCAAAATGTTGAAAAACACGCGGATATATACAGTTTCCAGGGTATGGTTTAACCTTGAATTCCGACTGTTGCTTGTAAGTAGATGTGACGATAATGTCTGTTTATAATAATTATAGTGGCAATGTTTAAATGTTAGTCGTTACTGGTGCCATCGCCTCAAAACTCTATACGGAGAAGGACGTGCTTGAATGTCGAACACCGAAGAGCCGAACCCGTTGTTGAAACAAAATATCTCAATGTGAAAACTGAAGCATTGTGCCAACCGAATTCAGCCGTGAATTACACAAGAGTGAGCGTTCTGGTCAATGAGACTGAATATCTATTCCGATAGACAGTTGGTCCCAAATGACCACTCGATGTATAAAACTTGAGTAGCTAGTTTTAACTAGCAGTCGAGTATATGGAGTTAGTTTATTTTTAAAACGTCCAAAATGTTGTTACGTTTAATGATATTTTCTGATAGCTTCATAATTTTTAAGTCAAACTGGTCAACATTGACGGATGAACTATGGGTCTAAAAACTACGCTATGTGTTCTTGATAAATGTTTCATCGAAGTGACTTTACTTCCCAGACCTTTAACTAACTGGTTATCAGTATACTTTTTCGGTTGAGCACAATCTGACTGACTACGTGACATTGATATCTTGATGCATAAAATGTTGAAAACACGACCATTCCGGTGTTTGGTGGAATACCTGAACACGGTTGTGAGAAATGATTACAGCCCATAGTAAGTGGACCACGTACAACACGTGAGACTAGGCGGGTCATAATTAGCGGAAATAGGATCTAATGGACAAAGAACAGTAAACTGAAATCCATTAAAGGTAAAATCCGCTAAAAGGTAAAAACCAGGTAGAAGTGGAAAAGGCATTTTAAGAAATATTTCGCTGCTTTATAGATTGGAATTTAGGTTAACAAGCGCAAAGACGCTAGCAGCTATGAACCGTATGAAGTGAACAGTGAGGATTTTGGTTAACTGAAAAGCGTTTTGCTGCAATGTGAAGCATTGTTGATAGAGAAAAATAAACGATAGGGAGAAGAAATTCTGTCTATATAGTCGAATACACAGATGGTTAGAGAAGTGTGCAAGAAAACTCGCAGGACCCAAAGAAATCTTTGTGAGTTCACTCTTGTGAATTATGCTACATTTCGACTGCTACAGTGGTGACCACAGTTCGCTAACACGCGGCTTTTGATCAAATGATTATTCTTCAGTAAGTTGCAGTAAATTGGGTGTCCGCGCTGACTACTTGTTTCAAATCGATAAGATTTGATACAGTCGCAAAGGTGATTATTCTAGTAAATTTACGAGTGATACAATCTGGAGGGTGTGAGCTGGTAATTCCAGATAAACATATGGGCTTATAACCAGTTTGACTGCAGCTCAGAATGAACGATGAAACTGGTATGAACAAATGACGCAACAACGTAACGTAATTGACCCTTTACGGACAAAGAGTCCTAGACGGCGGTCCTTAACTTATACGGCTGCATTTCAATCACTCAAATATTTGAACTTCCCTGCTCAACTACCTGCTTACGAAACAGTACGGATGTTATTTCCGTTGAATTAACAAGGCTTCACTGTCAAATAGCGGGTAGACTAAAAATGATTACTATATCATCTTTACATGGTACTCGATTTATTCTGGTCTTTCGAGTAACGTCCATTTGTCAACCCCTAGACATAGTATGACTCAACAAGGAATTTTTGAAAAATTTGAAAATGGTTGGACTACGATGAAATCGTCTCACAAACATCTTACATTGTACAACAATACTGCACCAAACGTTTGCCAAATACACTAGTACCTTCAGTAAGGTCTATGTGCACATCCGTCTGTTTTATTCCGTTGGATTTTAAATCACCATGCTTCGGAAGTTTACTTCCCCAACATCCAGAAGTGATAACTTCAAACTTGATTGATGAAAGGGTTCAGATTATCGGGATGGAAGTATAATACGATCCACCTTTCATTAAACTTTACACGTTTTATTGTGAGGGAAACGTCAAACTGTTGTCCGGCTGTTGGATGGATCCATCAGTTGCTAACATGCTTGTAATGACTGGAGATGAAGTGCAGTACATTCTCTCTGGAATCCAGATTGTTGATCGTCGTGTGGTTGACGTTAGACAAAGTCAGAATTTAACACCTGAACTTTCAGTCACATTCATTAACAGTGCTTCTGTTGGTCGACCATCCTGAAAAACAAGCAACTATATTGTCATTCTTTTAGTGACAGTTCGACGCCTACCAATTCTTGCTGCCAGACACCGCTTGCAGATCAAGAATGGAGCGATAAGATAAAATGAATCAAAGAGACCGGTCTACACAGTTCCCAACGCCATTTGATCAAGACTCATGATTCGAATGTCCTGATACGGTCTGTTCTTCAACGGTTGGACCGAAGCTCTATCCTATCGCCTGGGAAGATTCACATTGGGACTCCATTTACTCAAACATCATTGGGTTTCCTTGAAGTCAAACGAGTAACTCAGAAGATAGACTGCAGATAGAAGGATTAATTACAATAAGTCAAACCTGATCCTCACCATCGTTAGTATTGAGAACTGAAGTTTGTGTTAGCAGAAATTTTTTCAACTGGCTAACAATAAGGTATCCAAGTGTGAAAATGAGACGGCAGTTCACAATTATGAGTGAAAGTTCGATCAGTCGATGAAATTTGTGTAAGAAGTTCACATACTGGCGAACGCTAGAAAAGTTTGGTTGATAGAGACAACATTTCACTCCCAAATGGTCGCAGCTGTTGCAGTCTCATAGAAAAGCCATTAGGCCCCGTTTTATTTTGTCACAGCTTGTCAGTGGCTTATACTCTCACCACGGCAGGGAGTTCATGTATGACGACGTTTTCACGGGGACACCGAATTGATCACCCGTCAGTGATTTGATGTTAAGCGCGATTAAACTGTCACAGCTGAATGCTCAGGTAAATTTGCTTCTGAGTAATATTGAAACGATCGCTCAGAAACTTTTGTGGTTTCTGTGGTTTCAAGTTGGGGAAGAATCCTAGTCCTACAGTTACTGATAGATTAAAAAAAGATATTTACATTATTTTGTGTCCAGGAGCAATGAATATTACACAAAAAATGAATGTGTACCAGTGTCTACATTGTGTCGTAAGATAGCGCTTAATTTGAACACACTGATGCAATGATTAACACGAATTCCTCTTGTAAGCATGGTCAGAGTTAAGCTCACGACCGTGACCAATTCGCATACGCCTGGAGTTCAATTGCCGCACGCTCAGAAGCTTACAAACGTCTATCCGCTTCTCGTTCACCATGTTGGACTGAAAATACGATAGGTCTTTTTCCACTCAGACATAGCTAGTATACAGCTCAGAAACACAGACAACACATTGTTGCCTTACTAGGGTCGGCTCAAGAGTTCTGTTTTTTTGGGGGGTGGGGCTGATTTTTATCGACTGAGTTAGGCATGACCGCAGTGCGTGTGTGGAATCACATTCATTGTAGCGCAATCTATTTATATAAAAGATGTATCCGTTTTATCGGATCCAAAGCCTACGGATGCTGAAATTAAGTTAATACAACTCACACTAAAAGGACACTGTTCAATTTCCGGAGGTAGACCTCAATAAGGTTTCTACTAAATAAGCGTATACCATCATGAATGAGTGAGGGGAACATGGAGCAATCACAAATATGTGTATCAAACTCATGGCAACATAGGTTGTTTGCGAATGGAGTTGGTCATATGAAATATAGTTCGATGTATATTCTGCTTGATAATCCTGACGTTGCAGTTTTACTTTCCATTCTTAGTTAAAATAAAACTATCAAGAGGCAAATCGAGGAAGAACGTTGTGCGACGTGCATTACAATGACTGCATTACCTGATTTCACAACTGGTTTTTCGAATAATTGGACAAAATTGCACTAATCACCAGTCGGATAGACAAACAACACAATCAAATACATCATCAGTTCTTGTAAGCTTGTCGAAAGCCAGTTTGCCTAGACGACACCTTAACATCGGACGCCAATCAAGTAGAAAAGTCAACATACGACCAATTGACGTGTAGGCGCCACCATCCCATTTGAAAGTTTACATTCGTTAGACGACTCCCAAATGTGAAAAATCAGCGCCTCGGCTGAATTCGAACCGGTGACAGAAACACCATGATCAAACGCGACAAGCGCTCCTGCAGCTGAGCTACGAAACTACACCAGGAGCTCGGAAATTTCACGTTTGGAGTCCGTTACTCATTCTTCTCTCTGTCTCATGAAATCCATCAAATGATCCAGGGGATCGACTGTTCCGGCAAGATTTCCCAATCAGTTCACGCTGAAATCCACCAACGTTACTGTTGAGCAGTCGATCCTGTGAATAGTTTGATGGGTTCCATATAAGACAGTGAGACGGATGAGTAACAGAGTCCAAATGTGAAATTTCAGAGCTCCTAGCGTGGTTTCGTAGCTTAGCTGATAGAAAGCTCGTCAGTGGTTCAAATCCAGTCCAAGCCACGATTCCCCGCAATTGGGTCTCATCTAAATCATAACTCTGCCAAGCTACTTATTGTATTCTTCATACAGAACACAATTCTCGAAATGGGACGTTTCAGCTAGCTCAGAAGGTCATAACCTGTATTTCGTTGAGAATTCAGACTCGAAATCATTATGAACGAGATTTCACACCTAGCACTATAGCAATCCGCAGACTTTTCGGAACATTTTTGTTTGTGCTTACTACAAGCTTCTTTGTAATGACGACAAAGTTTGTGGAAGCCCCAACTTTAGCCAGTAAGAATTAGGAGACACCAGCAGTACCCAGGCCAACAAAACTAACTGTTTGACTATTTGCTTTATATGGGGGCTTATTAAATTCAACTAACCAGTGGAGCATACCGAGACCATATGCCTACTAGTTCAGTGAGGCACGCTTCAGCCATTTTCTGTGACGGGAGTTTTGTTTGAACGGTCCACGGTGACAAATTTTGTGCGGCTTTCTCGGAAATTACGAGAAAGAATCAATCACACTTAAGTTTCTAGTAATCCAGAAAAAGTTCATCATAAAAGCACATGTGGCATCCTGCTGGTCACGTTTTATTTTATTTACATTAAAATGCTTCACCTTTAGAGTTGAATTCCCGAGTGTTGTCCCTAAAAATTCATCTTGTACGCAAACTATTTTCTTTCACTTCAAACCGTATAAACTATAAGAAAAGGCAATGCTTACTTGAGAGGACATCTGTCGAATGGGATGATAAAAATATCATTCGGACTATCATTTGGACTGTCTACGCAGCATGTAGATCATCAGTTATTTTAGTTGGTGTTGTCGATTGGCAGTGTATATTGAAGTGTTCATCACTTGAAGGGAACAGGAATACTTTGTATGCACTTCTTTAATTACCGTCATCGTGGCCATTGATTATTTCCTGTCTACTACCTTTTTCCACTTGCACATAATTACACTAATCTTAGTTTGCAATTTATCGCAAGGTTGTCAGATAACACCTCATGTCTAAATAGCCGAGATAACAGGTGGTTCTTGAATACTCGTACGATAACTACCCAAAGCTTGGTTGCTCCTCACACCTATAACTGGGATGTGGCTAATTTAATCTGTGCATCATGTGCGGCTAGTTTAGGATTTATGATCAGTCAATTGCCTTCGAATGTCAGCTCAAGACTCAATGTTTATTGCTATCAACTTATTAGTGGTGTATAGTCTTGCACCCGCTGGGATTTGAACTTTGGTCTTTTTTTCATGCAAATTCCAACCGAATGTGAGTACCGTGGTCAACTGTGAGTGATGTTCAATTTAGAGGAAGGAACTTCTAAACGACTCTCGATGATTGCTGACAGGAGAGAAAACTGCTCCAAACTGAACACACCTGCTGTTTGAGAAAGCTACTGGTATGACGCCTAGAGTTGGAAAGTGTGCGCCAACCAATATATTGATGACGGTGATCATGTAGGAGACCATGTTAGGTGGAGGAGTACCATGTTCATACTGCACACCTTCAGGGACACCAGTTGTAACGTTCAGATGTACGAGCACTCCATGTTGCTGTACACGTCTTCAAGCTATCGAAAAATTGCGGTTTTCCGAAAAGAGATCAAAATATACCATCTTATGTGACGAAGAAGTGGCTTCTCCTGTTGGATAATAGGGATTTGAAAGCATAGACTTAAATTTTTAGTCTTGAGACATTAGAACATCTATAAGACGCGCGAACAAACCGAGTGCACAGTTCTAGCGCAAACTTTGTGGTCACTTTGAATCCAGCGTTTGATGATCCAAACTCGCTTGTCGGAAGTTTGCTCAACTCACGTTTCGAGGTGCTGACACGAATTGGGAAATCCGCGTTGTGGGGAGTGACATCGCATACTTCAGACATGTTAAATTAAAAGTAATTTCTATCTAGACGCGCTTTTAGACAGTTGCCATACATCTCATAGTTACATGGTTTCAGTGGACATAAAATCGTCGTTCAGGGTTGCGCCTTCAGAAGACACTGTCAATCTTTGGTATCTCGTGCTAATTCAGATCGGATAAAGGAGACAATTCCAGAAAGTGAACAGTTACTGTATACTACTAAGATAAGTTTTACTCTTCAAGGTAAGGCTTGTAGTCGGACTGATGATGTCGTGACAGACTGTGCGCTCGGTCCGGTCGTTGGCGCAATTTTTGTGGCTAAACCAAAAAACCAAATAGCAAACCAGATAAACTGTTCCCTATGTAGGACATGTTGACCAGGTTTTAATCACAAATGATGGGGTACAACTAACGGATTTGCTACTTCGAATGGACTCTTTATACCCAAGGATTTGCTGCATTTTAAAAGGTGGG
Organism: Paragonimus heterotremus; assembly: GCA_013368495.1. NCBI lineage: Eukaryota > Metazoa > Platyhelminthes > Trematoda > Plagiorchiida > Troglotrematidae > Paragonimus > Paragonimus heterotremus. Next base: position 289,816 of record LUCH01000121.1, on the reverse strand, counting down.
ACAAACGACCGACTTTCGCAACTGCAGACCACTGATGGATTTACCAGTGCAGATGCAAAAGCGGCCAACACTGGGTAAACAGTAGGTAGGTGTGCATAGCTACAAAACACGGATGAATCGTGAGCGTACAGATGGAAACTTGATTGAACTGCCTCAAATTTCAGTGTCATGAATCAGAGCCAAGTTTGAGAACCTACTGACCCACAAATCATTCGGTCCAGAATATATATCCCATGTCCTCTTGAATAGCCGCACCATGGAATTAACAGAACTGCTTACATCACCTTTCATCCGTTCCTTATCAACCCGTCACTTGCCGAAAAAGTCTAAACATTCACAATCACACCTATCTTTAAAGGTGGGTGCAAAGAAGACCTGGCAAACTAATGACTAATAGCGTTGATTTCATTGATCTCTAAAGCAGTGGAGAGTTCACTAGATGACTCTTCAGGCTAGGGTTTAGGACCTTCAAGTCACCACTAAGAAGCAAAATGACTTTCGTGGGGGATACTCATACTTCACGAATCTGCCAACTGCTTGTGATGTTTAAACGACGACTGCACATGCGTAATTGGCAATAGATGTGGTTTATTTTCAAGTTGAGCTTTACCCACAATCGATCGCAGCCGTCGCATTCCCATAGACTCTCCAGTCGACCTCTCTCGAAAAGAAGCACTGAACTTGAGTTTCCACCTTGTAAGAGGTCGTCAGTAGTGGTTTACCTTGATTTACCTTGACATCTCCAAGTGCACTGACAGGGTAGATTACTCCATCTTGCTACAGAAACCGAATAGTTGTGACCTTGATGAGAGCCTGTTCACGTGGCCACAGAATTATCTGACTAAATATCAAGGTGAACAAACAGCCGTCAATGTGATTCCCAGCCAGCAAACGCGTTACGCAAGAATCAGGCTTGAGATCTCCTTATTTATTTTTCTCGTTAATGTGCTTCCCAGCACAGTCAAATCGTAATGAGGTACACTTCTAGCGGATATTCTCATAGGAAAGCATAAACATCAACAACTGAGCCAGTCCATTAGCAATTTGTGGTTCTACCGATGATACTTAGACGATATCTTCGCCCTACTGAAGTCTGAGCATGACCTAACTGATGTCGTCCACTTACTCAACCAGGCGCACCACACCACCACTTTTACTTTCGAAGCGGAATCAGAAGACTCGCTTCACTTCCTAGGTGTGAATTTGAATAGACGCCTAGATGGTAGTTTACGACTCTCCGTTTATCGTAGAGCGAGTTGGACTGGGTAGTATACAAATTTCAATAGTTTCTTGCCTTTGAAGCAAAAACGAAATCTTGTTCGCTGCCTGACTAGTATAACAATGAAAATTTGTTTTGCTGATACAATAGACCGGGAACTGGGGACAGTCTCCAAGGTGTTGCGCAGCGTTTCATAACCCGGAACATGATCAGGTCTAAGTCACGGAGTCAGAGTACCACGGTAGATAAGAAGACTATTTTGATCCGTCTTCTTTTTAAGAGTGATATTGCAACAAAGTCGCTGAACCGTCGATTTTATCAGACTCTCAGGCGCACATTTCAAACAGTAACGCTGCGCAGTTGGTTTACCACATGTCCCTGCTGACTTTGAGCTTAAAAGACAAACTCCCTGTCCTCGACCAATCCATGGTTGTATACTCGTTTTCCTGCTGTTTTGCAGCAGAATATGTAGGTCGCACGACGTGGCGTTTGTCAAAACGGATCAAAGAACACCATCCTGTGTGGCTCGGGACAGGTTCAACCAAATCCCTCAACAATACAGTCGTCGCACATCTGGCAGATACTGATCACCGGGTTGACTCCACTCAGACATTCAGTGTTGTCTACAACATCCCGATAAACCACCCAAAACTGATCAGACAACGGATGTTGGCTGCTGCTGTATCGATCGCCATTGGATTACGGAATCCGATTTTGCGTTCACACTCAAAATTTGTGCAAGCCCTGCGGTTGCCGTGGCCAAAGCTCACACCATCGGTCTACATGTCCACCCAAACTGCAACCGATAACTTTGTGACGCAATGATGGGTGGAACTCCAAACCACCCATCGTTAACAGTGGTGATTTGCTCTCTGAGTGACTGATCTATGGAGGCCTGGATATTTTGTAACGTTCTGCTTGATCCACTGACATTCTGCTAAACCTCTTTGTGTTGTGTACAAACTGGTTTTGATTTTGCTGAATCTACATAATTGCATTGGTCTGATGATGAATTATCGAGAACGATTGTTCCTCACGTCTACTCTTCTAAAGTAACCTTTTGCTCAATATCAAGATTTGTTAAGTCTTACATTTTCGATGTCAAAACTGTACTGAATATTGCCTTGACGAAGCAAAGCTATTGGTGTCAACAGACAGAGTTGACCTAGGAACCATAGTGGCAGACGATTTGAGTTTGTCTATAAATTGTGCTGTCATGGCTGAAGAAGCACAAACAACCCCGAATCTTCTAGGAGTGATTGGTAGAAACTGTATGCTGAAGTGTTACCCATTATATATGCCTTCATACTCTGTCCACAACGAGAAACGAACATGTGGGCTTGTCGTCTTTATCTTAAAAAGATTTGGCATTTATTAAAACTGTTCATAAGAGGACCACCAGAAGGATTAAGGGGTTTGGTATAACATCCTACCAGGAAAGACTGGCAGAATTAGGTCGATTATCAATGAATTACCGATATCATAGGGGTCCCAAAAGCTACCTACAAGATACTCTACATTCCATGTCAACCAACGGCACATCTCCCGATAAATAAGGATGCGCATTCAAGAAGTCACTCACTGAAACTGTGTTATGGAACTGACAAGTTACTTTTTTGACAAAACTGCTTCACATTTGTGGTCCGTTCACGTCGGAATGCACTGCCCAACTGTATGGTCACGGCTGAAACTGTTCGGAGTTTCAAAATGCTACCCAATCAGCACATGGGTAAGAGACAATCGGCACTCTATGCTTCCTAACCGCTATACTAGCTCACTCTCGCAGGTCATTAACTGCGCATGTCTGATTGAACCCTGTTTCTCTGTGTGTGTGTGTTCGTTGCTGAACTGATTACGGCCAGATGCTTCATTGAGTTTACCTGTTACTCAGTTCCATTCACTTTTCCTTATAGCTTCGTACCGTTCAATACAAGTTTTATCGATCAGCATACAGGCAGGAATGTATGAACACAGATTTTTTTCCCCTCCCTTAACAACCTACGATCTTGTAAAAGAAAGGGTTAATTTCTTCACCGTGTTATCTATTGAATGTTTGGACTAGTCAGTACCTACACTCTGATAGCTCTGCTCCAGTAGCATGTAAATGAGGATGGGTGCACAAACTGTTTGACAGAGCAAGCTGGCCTTGCACTAGTGACACCATAGATGACGAATAAAGTCAGATGGAACAGACCCTATCAAACAGAGGTAACGTGAGAAGATTTAGATGAAAATTAACCTTGACTAGTGTGGAAAGTAATTTCCACTTCACAGGTATCAAACGCCAGAAGTTATACAACCGCCACAGGATAGAGATAAAGTTAAATAACACGTAAGTTCAGATGTTCTCCCAGTGTTGTTTACCGCGAAGCCAGTAGTCATATTCAAAACGTTCCAAACTTCTGCGTTTCCGGTTGTGGGGTCGACGCCTCAGTTCGTCAAATCACATGTAATCCGTGGCTGGAAACGTGGATGCTGAGCATTATATTTTGCGCAATTGAGCGTTGGCTTGGAACTAAGGTTGTCAAATCAGAATGGATGCAGAAATCCATAACAGTTATCTGCCTTCATTTGTGGAGATGGTTACTGGTTGCCAACTCAACTCGTCTGTGGCATCTAACTACTTATCTGATTAGTTATCAGTCAGTTTGATATTTCAGTCTTCTCTTATACAACAGATTGTGTAAACCGCCTCTATCATTTCTCTTCCACTCTACACCTAACCAACTTGCTGATGTTTTCCCAACTACACCAGATGTTTATCAGACATTGCAAGAAACTTGCAAATTGAATGTAACTGGTCGATTGCCGAGGTTGTCATCAACATTTCGTTAGAATGGCACAGTTAACCTACCATACAGGAATACAATGACTCAGCCCACACAAAGTCACACACCGTAACTGCTTCGTAGCTGCTGTTCAGCAAGGTCAGATCGTGTTTTGTTTATGGTACCAGTTAAGTGTGTGCAACTGCGAGGGTTAAAAACACAACTGGTTTTGGCAAAACATTAGCACGCGGCGTGTACAGAAGTGTTGAATTTGTACTACATTCATTAAGTGAATGGTATGTCCAAGCAGCTGTCCATGACAAATAGAGTACGGCGATAATCGTGAGATTACTCGCTTCTTTTGGCAGGTAGAAATAGCAATGTGTTGGCGTAATTCGAGCAACATTGAAAATTGGTTGTTGCTTCCGCATTTCCTTAGATTTTCCCCTAACCCTTTTAGAAGAAAACACCACACCCCATATTTCGTCTTGCAAGAGCATTTCGAAGTGACTATCCTTGGTAAGGTAGAGACTAGAACTCCAAGCTTTCATGAAGCAGTCTTGCTGACCACTACGCAGTCGACCTCATACTAGGAAAGTAAGATCGTTGATTTGGGTTAGCTGGACATTTACTGTGTTTTCCCATTACGCGATCGAAAAATCTACGCATTACTCAAGTGGATGTAACTGGGTGTCTGCATGTGAAACTTCAGTCGCGCGTAGTGTGAGATCACTGGAATAATGATCAACAAATTTGCTTTACGATGGCGTAGTCGCTGTTCTAATCCCAACCGTGGCAAGGATATGCGCTACCGGCGGGTCCAAACAAGAGATAAACTCGAGTTCAATGCTTCTTTTTCAAAAGCAGTTGATTAGAATACATACGGAAATTCCACAACTGCGAGCAACTTTGGGCGATCTGTCGATGAATTTTCAAATCACAAGCTGCGTTCATTTGCTAGGTTACGACCAATCACACAATTATATCAGGCCTACGTAATTTTCATAACCGAAGCGAAAGAGACCTATGGGTAGTCAAACAACTCAAAATAAGGCAAAAAGTTGTTACCTAACCACTACTGACATACATGCCGTTCATCAAAACGTTGCTACATCATCTTTTCATTTTGAGATTAGACATGCTATGTGTAATCTACGGCTACAGATCTTATGCATAAGAATTACCGTTTGGATTGTGTCTATTCTTAGCGACTAGTGTTTCGTCATGGCGAATTCAATGATTGCATACTGCATAAAGTTGTTAGAACAAAAGAAGGTTCTTAACGTATACCGAGGTGAGGCCGAATAGGGAAGAAATTGCTAGGCACTTCAACAGGTCTAGAATGACAATCCAAATAAGCTTGACAAATTTAACTCCATATTGCACAGCTAAACAATCGATAACAGGATAAAAACAATTCATAATCTTTGTGTTTTGAATGAACTCTTTCGTGCTTCTTAAGCAAATGGGACACGGATGCTGCAACGAATTTTTATGTCGCGTATCATGGCTACTCAACAGTCTACCATACTCAAATAACCCGAAAATGGTGAGTACACGTTTACCTGTTAACACATTAAAGTTGCATCCACAGAAGTAGGCGGAACATTACACTATGTGAAATAGTGAATGCATTTATCTAAAAAAGTTCTGATGGCCAATCAGCTTATCGTTACCGCTCATGAAACGAACAAATCTGTTCAACTCTACCAAAGATAAGATAGAGTTAACCATGTTGGATGGAGTGCAAGGGACAGATTTTGACAACAACAACTACAGCGTCACACTTGTTGAATGATCTAGTGCGGGTTATTTGTAGATGGAGCAAGTCCTTTTTGGAAAGTTGAGAATGAAGCAATAAACAGGACAACGAAAATCTCATTAAACGACTTGAATTGACTGCTGTTTTAAACGAGGTCATCAGATAGCAGCTAACTTCGAACTAATAGGCGATATAACATTGTAGTGAAACAAATATGCTGGAAAATAGTGATCAGATACTCAAGTTATCATGACTGTAACAAAATCAAGAATCTGCTGCAGTGTGCTTGATTATATCACCTACAGATGTGTTGAGGAAGCCACAGCATTGGAGTCATACAAGTGGGGTCTGGTCACTCTCAATTTTTCGACAGACTACAAACAGAAGAGCTAACTCTACTGTTGATAAGCTTCAGTGGCTGAACAACTGATATATGCACATATATATAAATACATGCATACGTAACGAGTGTGTTAAACGTCACACTTCATACGCAACTTTCGAGCTAGGACTGATACCCTGACAGTAAGCACGCTGTGTTCAACAGAATCAGTGGATTGATTGAATCGACCGCACGAGGTTGGACAAGAATCATTACCTTAAAATTTTCAGACTTTCCGCGCCTCTGTTTGACATAAGTATATTCTTCTTTGTTACCGACCTTCTGAATGACTTGTAGATTTTTGTGTCAGTTTACAAGTCACCCCCGTTTTGGCCCGAATGAATGTCATATCCTTAGTGCAGTACGTAGCAGGAAATTACATCCAGGCAATCTATACACAGGTCATTATAAAATAAGGTTATAATGGATACAGACGATCGGCATTTTGAGCTGCTATTGGTCACAGCCTAGTATCTACCCTACATCTCTCGGCATGCTTTGAAAGGCATCATCTCTGTCATTCTATGTGTTGTTTGGTCAGGAAACTCTGAAAATCTTTTTGTAATATTGAGCTCAGTTGTCGAAGTGCACGGTGATAAGTTGTGAAGTGATCTGAATATTCTTTTCAACCAGCACCAGTGAATGAGAAGAATACTGTCCTGAAATATTCTGCCACGTTTACTATAGTTGTTCTGGATTCCCCATAGGATTTTCTGTCTAAACCGCGCATTAATTTACCCTTCATATGTACACAGATGACCAAGTGTGCTGCGTTAGCCCGATCATCTGATGGAACTACGGTGAGAAGTAGCTACAAATGAGAGGTGTGAGTGATATCCGTGAGAATGGCCTCATCTGGCAAACATAGTTTAATTGGTCTCTGTGGAAGAGCAAACAACAAACCAAGCAACAGTACTCAAAAGTAGTTTGATTATTTGTGGGTATACACTCGGTCAGCATATATAAGTAATAGTGCTGGTGATCAAGATAAAACATGGCGCATTTTGCGTATAAATCTGGCCCTTAACATGTGAGTCCTACTGACTGAAGTGCCTGTATTTTTTTCAACAGAAGTTTCACAGGTTCACTCACCGTTGCGACATATTTTAATTGCCTATTATTGACTTGAAAAGTGTACAGCATTAGCCTCACAATAGTTTGCGACAGTTTTGTTAAACATCATATTTTTTCTTTCACTCGGTCGTTTCAAGTCGTAATCCGCTAATGATCGTAAGAGTAAAATGCGTCAATATCTCTGCTGATTAATTTACCCGTTCTCTAGAACTAGCGTGTAAGAACGCTATCTCAAGTTGTTCCAGATATCATTAGCCAATTGTCCGGAAACCTCATCTGCATTTTCTCTCTCGCATATGCATAAATTACCTATAACTCAGGAACGGAAACCGTCAATCGTCCAAACGTGTACACGGTCGGCTGTTTATTTTACTCTCTGTCCCACTTACCCATCAAATTGTCAACCATGATTCATCCATATTCGTCGCCTGCCAAACGGGTTGTTTACGATTTCATGATTTATTTATTTTCTGGGGTTACAACAATGCCACCCCTTGCAAACCTACGACGACTATGTCTAAACTGAGCAGAAAATCGAATATGCTAGCTTACTGATCGATTTAATTTCTTCTTATTCTCCCACAGGACAGACAAAACAAGAAAGTGTTGACACAGAATTGAGCAAAAACTAAGTGAAAACAAACAACTCCTGGCTAATCTTCATCGTGTCGCAACATTTGACGGATTATTACGGGCACCCACAGAAACGAACTACTTGAGCAGTTTGGCAAGATTGTTGTCTGATGTAGGGCTGTTTTATTTATGGAAAAGCAAAAACGTCTCTGAGCTATTTCGAACGGTTTCACTCTTAATACTTGAAGGGAGTATCAAGCAATTCTATGTGTATTTACTTTTCACTTTGTACGCTTCCTCCTTCATTTTTCACATCTTCAGGTACAAGTTAGTTTGTCGTCTACCTTACGACGGTTTCGAAAGTTTTGGATATTTACCAACCTAGTGCCCCCATTTATTCTTTGGAAACACTAAGGTCACCAATTACGGCTGATATGACGTCCTTCTGTGATTACCAGGTCAGGTCGACTGAATGGTCGAACAAATGCCCGCCAAATATGGAGCCACAACTCAAAGGATGGTGTTTGATGTTCACACAGTTTAATCAACACATCACACACTTATTGATGGTAAGCCGTGATCCTTAGCTGATTCTTGATGTAAAATGGCTATCTGTCATGATGGCAGGCTGTGACGAAGGATATGAAAAAATGTCCAGAGTAGAAAGTCCGCACTTAACAACGTGTGACACCATACGAAGACAGGAACGGGTTAGTTACCGGGGGTACTGTATATTTAAAACAAAGTAACGCATAAGTGGACTGGTTACGGAATGAACCACAGTTGCCGATAGGAAGATTGACGTTTTCGGATTGCCTATCCTTCCAGTTAATGTTAACCCATGAGAAATGAAAACATCATAACTTGTGGCTTGGTAAGATTTATGGCCACTAACTTTTTAGACTATTAAGTTGACTAAGTGTGGAGTTATTATCTCTAATGTTTGAGGGTTCTACTTAAAACCAACTATTTTACTGCATGTGTTATGAACTGACTAATTTGAGGTACTCAAGACCTCGTAAACAATCCAGGTGTTAACAATATTGCATTTCAATAGTAACATGATTATTCACAGGATGGCCATAAGTTGTGTATCACCCAAGCCCGCTCATATTCGCTGCACTCATAGATAATAATGACCAAATCGTATCCAAATTTCTCATCGGGTTCTAGTTTTATTTATTTCAAGGCTCATCGATAGTGTGTATCCACGCTGACGTATAAAATTAAATTGCTGTCTACGTGCTTATGAGAGACGTTGTCGATCAATACGGCATAAGTCCTGCAGTGAGCATGGTTAAGTTAGTACATGTCAAACTTTTGACGTACTCACATGGTAATGGTAATGATAACAACAACAATAATCATAACAGTCCCTCATCGTGTATTAAGTTGAACACCGTCGGTGTTTGAAATTCCAACCAGCAATGCTTATTACAGAGTAACGTGCAAGAATTAACAGGAGGGTTACAGTTTCTCTTAAAGAACTCGCAAGAATCCCGGTGAAATTACACGAGTTTGCTTGGTTGTTCCAAAGCGATATCTCAGTCCTGTTCACAGTGAGAACACTGCCGCAGTGTTTGAAATGCTCGCATCAGAGTGACTTGGGTAACGAGCAGAAAATCAAAAATAATTAGTCATTCGTTTACAGGTTTCAGCAACTCTGTTGTATGAAACTGACACTTTTCAAAGAATAGTACACTGGTGGTCGGTGGAAAAGTTAGACATTGCAAGACGTCTATTGTTCAGCGAGACAGCCAAATATATGATTATTGAGAGAGGACATTCATCATCCACCTAAACGATCAGGTAATCACCAGGTGTTTCCAATTTGCAAAACCCATCGAGTACCAAAAAATTTAACCAAGGAAATATACGAGGATATAAGTGAAAAACTGCAGGAACAAGGGTACTGCGAATATGACGAAATACAGGCGATAAATATTTCTGAATTTTTCCATATGTGGGAATGCATTGCCTTTGTTACAATAACATCATATATGTGTGCATTTATCCACCGACAAAACGGCACAATAGCTTGCAAGTAATCAGTACTACAGTTCTCAATCAGTAGATCAACTTTTCTGCCTATACTGTCATTCAGTGATGTCAAAATACTACAAATCAGCTTTTATTTCAGTTTTGTCTCATCGCTATAAGTGAATGAATGTTGCCCATTTATTGACCGCAAACAAATTTAAAAACCGATGAAAATCTTCTGTATTGCAAACTATCGAGTCCTTTTTGAGAGAGCAGCATAAAGTTGTCGGTTATCGTTGCACTTCTGTGGCCACATCAACAAATATTCATTATTATAGTCACAATAGATTTTTGCTACTACAGTTTGATGATACACATAATGGTGTATATATATTTATAATGAATTCATAAGATGGGCTTTAACAATATAGTTACAGCAAGTTTTCAATATTATGAGTACAACTGTTTTGTAATTCGGAAAATACCCGATTAACAAAAACTATATACTGCGGCTGGACTCGAACCAGCGATAGAAACAGCATGCTCAGAAGTCGCAATTGTTCAACCAGCTGAGCTAAGAAACGACGCGCGAAGGTCAGAAACGGTACACTTGCACCTATAATAGCATTCGCCCAAACAACCATATGGCCCGGATCAAATTACAAACCAACTGATTGATCCAATTAAAACTGTCGAGTTATTTTCAACAAAAACTTGTTTTTTTCACATTCAATCCCTAGTTAGGTAGAAAAACAGACCCATATGTGCTCCCACCTACGAAAAAATGTGATTAATTCTGACTTCAAAAGGAAATAAAAAGCAAAATTTAAAGACCAGCCGATATTTAATCCGTGTTTCACATATGCTTGCAGAGAAACGCGTAAATATCCCAGGCGATATCCGACTAAATCCATATGGTTCAAGGACCAGCTGTTGGAAACAGATGGGTTTTTGTGGGTGGTAGAATCCAATTGCCTAGTCGAAGTAAGCAGGTGAACACGAGAAATGCAAAGAAATGTGTTTCTAGGCTTGGTTGTTTCTCGCTGTGTGAGGGCGCCCTTCTGGTGGCATTCTGGCCGGCTTACTTAAGGGGTGGGTTTCTAACACGCCGAGCTGTTTTGGCTAAAGTTGGAAATTCATATCTGTAAAAGTCATCAAGTGCATGACAGGTGACAGCACCGCCTTAAGACATCTGTTTTAAGTCGAACGTATAACTAACTGCAAAGAAGAACTTTATTCTGCTCTATGATTTAATGTGTGTTCGTTACAGGTTGCTGGAAACTAGTTTGCTAGGTTTCAAATACACGGAGTCAATAGTTTCCATTAATTGTAGCTGTAAAGTAGTATGCCATATGTATGGAAAGGGAGTTATAACCTCATCAACATTTATAGGAGGAACAACAGCTGTTTTTTCAATATTCCTACCTCTGTTAAACTGAGGGTGAATTGCGTATCTGAATCTCTACATTTAAAGAACAAAGTGAATAGATTGGACTAAACTTAATTAATGATGCCATCGTCGAACATCGAAGTAATCTGGAGTTATAATTTTATTGGTGTACACATTCGACTGTACTTGAGGATAGGGTAGGACGATGATTCAGGCATCAGCGGGGACCACTGGCCCACAACCACAGTCCTTTGAAGGACGGCTGAGAATCGTGGCCTAAAACTGGATCGTATACACCACTTTGGACATACTATAACCAAAATGAAGCTTCGCCCACGCCCTGGTATATCCGCTTGACAATCTTATTATAAGAAATGGCCTCTTCAGCGAAAGGGTCGCATTTCACAATATTTGTGGCCAGATATAGTGGAAGTGGTTTATAGTCATTTGGATCAAATATAACTTGTTAGTTCACGAGAACCCTAATTCTCATTGGGTGTGACATGTATGGTTTATTAACTAAAACATATCTCGAATTCACAAGTAGATAACTCGTTAGTTAGGCAGGTAGATCTATATTTTGTGAGTCAGTAATCCAACATTCCAATGAGACAGGAAGTCACATAATCACCGATGTGATTATGAATTTTGGGGACTGTTGTTGGTTTTTTTGTAAAAAAGAATGGTTCTGTCATAGTCACTTTAACCTTGTTTGGTCAATCGACATAAATGTTTACATTGCAATGGATGGCAGAAAAGAAACTTTCAAAGCATAAAGAAAATCAAACTAGGAAACTTTGAAACTTCTTTTAGAGCATGCACGATACCTCAATTGTCCAATAATTGGTTGGAATTTCCAAGTCGCAGCTGTCCGTATCACACACGTTCACATCAGAATAGGTATATTTTACACAGATTTCTAATTTTTTTGGACTTCGGTTTGAATCTCCAACTTTGTTCAAGACTGAACTGTTTGGTGACGTCATATGTGTCATATTCGAAAAACAAACGGTGCACATCTACCAGAACTTTCTGAAATCTTCCAGTCGAAGAAGTTAGTTACGTGTGCTTTAAAATTGTAATACAAAAAGTTGTCTGTTTATTGGTTTTTGTTTACCAGAGTTACACAGTATAATACCCCCGCTGACATGTCCGTCAAATTAACCACCTATGGAGCAAACCAGTTTCTTTTCTACCAGACCACCCCAAGTTTATAATCCGTTTGGTAGCCTTTTGGGATACATACACATGGAGAATGTTCTCCCTAATGCGATCAATAATTCACATTTAACTAGGTTTAGTAATTTTTCTGAGACGCTATCCTACGTTCTAGGACAGCTCCTAAAGAGTAACGGGTGAAGACTGGCTGTTTAACACTGAAAATTGTGATGTCTATTGAAGTTGTATGTACCTGGTGCCAATATAAAAAAATCTTCATCATAAACAAAAGACATGAAACAATGGGTCTTTTGCAAGTAGACAAGATGCGTATCCCATATTCCTAATGAGTAGTTTGGCAGGCTTTATAATCTTACATGAGACACTTGTGAAAAGTCCAGGCTTCGGCTGGATTCGAACCAGCGACAGAAAAAGTATGCCTCATTGCAGCAAGCGCTCTACCAACTGAGTCGCAAAGTCACGCGAGGAGTTCAGAAATTTCACATTTGGACTGGGTTACACACCCTTCCTAATATCTCATACATAGAATCCACCAAATGATCCAGGGGATCGACTGCCCCGGCAGGATTTCTCGATCAGTTCACGCTAGAATCCACCAACGTCACTATTCGGCATAATTACATCCTATATTCGTCCTGTTTAGAAACTCCCCTTCCATTCACTGCTATAAAATGTGGCTGGAATGCGATTCAGCTTTCACTTACAACCGAGGTGCAATTCAGATTTTGACTACACACAACTGGAAAGTTATGGCAGGATGAAGACAGTTTGACATGATCATGTTACAACCTACAAGGAATAGTCCGCCTTTTAAAAAGAGTCACGATTTATTAACTCTACTCGTTAAGCGGGGATGTTTTTCTAATGCTGACATCAAAGGATTTCTTTTATCATCAGAATGAATCCTGAAATGATTTCGATACATTTTATCTATCATTCCTAAATCAGGGTTTTCTAACCTCGTTTGGTCAGGCCGTTAAATTGATAAGCCAGAAGACATTGTTTTAAAAGAACAAATCACTAACTAATCAACTCAGCAAGTGACATAGTGGAGATCCGAATCAAGTAAGTGTACACTGGGATGCGACTACACATCAAATGTTCAAGATACCGAAGATAAAAATAAACTTAGATCCATCTTCTTAGCGGAATAGTTGCTGAAGTGCTTAAACATCACTTTCAATCACGCTGTGTGAGAGTTCTGCCTACCGAAAGAATGTTGTCCAAAAAAGTCAAAATTTTGGGGGTTGGTTGCACAGCAAAAACGGTGTTTTAACCTCTACGTAGACGATATTCCGTTAGGTTTATTTTACTAAATGGCCTCAGCAGCAGAACGAAACTAATAGACAACTCTCAGTCTACGTGATTTCCAACATTCTGGCGTGACCAAAGCTGTTTTCATTTGATGTTCAATTGTGGACACCACGTGACTCAATTTGTCTCCACTGCTAAACATAATGCAATAGTATGTGGTCGGAAATTTGGCACGTCTTTCCTATCACCACAATGTAGGCAGTACTTTTACGTACAATGAATAGTTCGTTTCAGTGAAACACTTATTCTAGATTAGTCTGAGTGAGTATAGCTCAGTTAACACCAGACAATGACTTTCCGTTCAGAAGTGTACACATTCAGCAGCGAGCTTTTTTCATAACTCTAAAATGGCTCTAATTTTGTTTGTGTGCATAGGTCGGGGTGTTTATTTTGAAATCTCAAATTGTTACAGGTTAGCCATGTATTCAATCTTCATATATACATGTCGAACGAAACAGGTGTTTGTGGGTGTACCGTTCTAAAGTAGTACACCAATCGCTGGGCTGGAAGACAATCACAGGATGAATATAGATTGTTCTGCTGTAATGTTGCGTTTGCTGTAAACAGTATTTTCTACTCCAAACGTGATTTCGTTCACTGAACTTAATTCGGGTTTATGGCTGCAGATTCAGGCTCAGTTGGCGATTGGCTGAATACATTTTTAGCTAATCATTGTTCCTTCACAGCTTTTACTGGATTTGACATTGTGGGTCATAGCTCCATGTTGGACCAAACCACACACACTAAGGAACGGTAGGAACTCCTAATAACTCAGGAACATGCTCATACGGTCACCACGCTAACCCATACTGAGTCCTGTCAAAAGTTTACTTAGTGTGATTGAGACTAAATGGAAGAACACAGCTTCTAGTCAATTCTGACCTGTCATGGAGTCAACAAAAGGGGAGGCATGTTTTTGTTCGGCGTTGCACAACCGGTCGAAGCATGTGTTCTAATGCCACACAATGTGTGTTATCGAAGCTTACTACAATATGGCATATGCCGTTAATTGTCCCACCGTCATCAGTCGCTGGTTACAATGTTCAGCATTGTATGATGTTTTGGGTGTGTGACCCATTATCACATCTTTTGTTCTAGCATCGAACGAACGAAGATTATACCCACCACTGTTGGTGACTATGATACTTGTTGTTTGTACATCTTAACGAAAATCTCAACTGCGACGGCAAAGCAAGTTGTCTTTTCGTCAACCCGACAGATTTTACAGTATCACCGTTGGGCCGCCAAGAGTTGAAAACAAACTTTTCCCTTGTGTGTCTGTTCACTACTATATTCGTACTGAAGGATATACGTTAAGACAATACTGCTAGCAAGCAGTACTCGATATATATTTCTACGATGGGGGACGATAGATCTTCTCAGAAGTAAGTTTTCACCAGCCTTCGAAGATGTCCTGCAATCACAACGGAACATTCTGCAACTCATTCTATTAACTCCCTAATTTTTGCTCTAGTTCCCAAGCGCAGTTTCCGGGAACCACGTAACTTTCATGCTCAGGTTGTCACATCTACATGCAACTGATTTTAAGCAGTTTCGTAACTGATTTCGTTTATATTAGGTATAAGGTTTCAATCTTCACCAAAGGATTTAACTAATGCATTACAAGTTTCAACGAAAATACGGTTGTTTCCCACGTCACGTCTTAGTCTTTGAATAAACGACAAACAACAAAGTGAGCCAGATGTATGCGTCGCAGCCATGCGTAGTAGGTTTGCTGTAGTTTTGTTTGATACGCTTGTTGTTTCATGTTTGCGGTGATGCCGAAAGTTGAATTCGTTGAAGCATGTTTGATTTTTTCTGTAGTAATTCGGCTCTACGTTTGTCCTTAATTTGCCTCCTACCGGGTGCGTTGAATAACTGTGATAAGTTTTTTTTTACCACGACGTCACACGTCTTCTTTTCCGAACTATCATCCTTTTTCTACAAACATATCTTTAATAACCTGCTGCCAACCTTATTTATATCCGGTTGTTCTAATGAGCTCCTTCCTCCCTTGACTAGTAAGCACTAGCAAAATTTTAGTCGTTCAGTTTCTGGATTTCTTTTTTTCAACGTAATTAGATTATCCGGTCAATTCACATTTCAGGTAAGGGAGCACTTTCATTATAATTTTCCAACATTACCGTATAAGGCAAATTAATTTCACTAGTCCTTTCGGAAGTTTTCATGAATTTGGAAAGTAGTGCCATTAACCCGACCGTCTGAGGCAGGTTTATCAGATTGGTCGATTGTGCGTTACTGAGTGAATAATCCAGAATTGCCAGAAGTGATTCAATAAAATGCTTGTGTTTTCGCCTCACGTATGGGCCTGGTTGTATCTCAACTTCAGTTTGCCGACTGTAAACAGATATGCCTTATGTAATGTCACATCCTGACGTCTGAAAGAGAATGTAAAAGTCTACATTGTCATTTCCTGGGGTTGAGTCGATTGTGCACGTAGATATGATCCATAATTTCAGAGCCCGCCAAATCCGTAAGATAGAAATGAGTTGGGAGGTTAATCCAACTGGTCAGTTACTGAATTACTCGATGGGTGATCATCAGTCTACGGCCGACAAGGTGGGACATTCTTAGTGAACGAGATCACACGTTTCCAAAGATAAACGTCAATTTAAATAAATAATCTGGTTCCCAAATTTTATTGACTTTGCCAAAGATTTTTCATGCGAATGTCTAGTAGTTCGAGTTTAAATATGCATTTGTCCCCTTCAAGACTGATTGGTTGTGGAAGGTAAAAATACATCATAATGTGGAACATCGTAAAGCTGCGTAGATTACAAGGATTGGTTTTGTTCTTCAAACTCTTTTGGAGCTAACTGTCGGCTATGTGATTGTCACTGGTTTTTGGAGCATTCAAATTAGTCAACGAAGTATTCCATCTGTAAGTTATTCACAGTGGACACAACCTATTGTGCGTTCCCACTGGATGACTTATAACAACTACTGCTTTAGGTTGTAAACAGATGTTTAATGTAGTCTGGGCCGGAGCCAACACTACTAGCGTTTGTAAAACCAGTGTATCCAAACACGTTGTTAATCTGATATAGGATACTCTAAAACGTTCAGTTCTTCGTTTTATTCAGCAGCTAAATCCCATGCCGAACACTCCGACGGTGTTTGCTCACTGCTTCCCGGGGCTAAGATTTATTGATCCGTTCAGTGGTGTACATTATCAAGTAACTGGTGTGATTGCTGACGCCATTGTATATATGGCGGTAATTTGCGCTCCTTTCTACCCTGTATATCTATTCAACCCAAACGAAGCGTTCGTATTAACAACCATAGTAAATGGGAAGGCAACTGAGTTGAAGACAACCATCGGGAATAAATTGCTCTGACACTTGATGCAGTGCAAGATGAAACATAGTGAAGAAAAGGTTTTAGTAATGGGGTTAATCCCACAGTTTATTTAAAAGCTTGTTGCATAACAGCCTTATCGATTGTGCCCTAACAATCTAAATATGTAAATGGTTAAAATTTAGTCAAACAGAATAGACCACAACGTCTATCCCCGAAACTAGGACCATCTGGACAACATTCTGTTGTAAAAAGTTTGACCTAAAAGTTACCAGTGGATCCGACAGTCATAACTCACTAAGGAAGGAATGGTTTCATTAATTGGTAGGTAACCTACTAAGAGGGAAACTTGCGTAGTAAGTGTGATTGGAGATTCTGGAAAACTCGGCATTCTACACGCAGTTACTATGGTTATAGTAACGTTAGGTATTTGACATTCCTCTGTATTTAATACATCACTAGGAATAACATATTAGTTTTAGTAATCATGACCTGATGGGTTAATAAACATTCTATTTGAGAAATCGTTTAGCGCGTACAATAATAAGTTGTCATTTAGTTACAAGTTTGACGAAGGCAGCATGCAAGTATATTCAAGTCCTAGTAAGTCAGTATGTTTCGTCTTTCATGTCCCATCACATTCCACATCTACTTTTGATAGACAGACGCCATTCTGTATTGATCTGCAAACAATTCTATTTAACAGCTATGGTTTGAATTATTACAGTTACATTCAGTGGTTACTCAACCAACAGTAACAAAAAGGCAGTTACTGAAACTCGTCAGCACTTAAGTGCATCTTGGCAGCCAAGTCAAACTATCCCTGGTGAAGACGGAAGTGGTATCAAACATCAGACAAATCCACAGCGACATCGCCGTCAATATGCTGAACTTGAATGTTTTTTCATATAAGAAAAATACTGTGAAGCAATAAAAAGTAGTCAAGTGAATCACTTCTGACGATAAACACCACTGTACACGTGTAGGCTACTGATGGGTGTTCTTTCCGTGGCAATGACAAACGGAATGACACGATCATGCACACATGACGGAACGCGTCCGGTTCCACATTAGCACGTAACGGTGACTAGAACTTAGAAACGTCTACGCATGAACGTCATCGCGAGTGGTACGTGCTGCACCATTTGTATTTCCTTTCGTATACATCTTGTTTAACATAGACTCGAATGAATGAAACGTGTTGGCGTGTTAGTAGTGACCGTTATCTACAGTAAGCCAAAAATAAGGAGAATCAAATGAACTAGGTAAAAACGATTGAAAATAGAGCGAAGGGGGTAATTTCAGTACAGTGAGATATACTAGTACATTCTGTATAGGATTAAAGTGGTCAAACAGAGATGCTACTTTAGTTCAAAGTGAAAACCACTTACATTCGATCATAGTAATTTCATTGGGATAAGCCCTACGACTTGCCCATTTCGTGAGGAATTCAATTCAACTCGTACAACTTTAGACTGTTAAATCATGGCCTATGCTTTCAAAAAAGGCCAACGAATGGTTTGGCTGAAGAATGAGGCTACTGGTTGACACACTTGTAAACGACGAATTCAAACTAGTGATAGATGTGCTGACTAGCTGATAATCTAACCAAAGTTATATTCATTATCACTTAGATAGAGCCTTGTTCGAATCTGAAACAACGTCTTAAATACGTATCATTACATGTATGCATTGGGAATTTGACCATTTGACTCGAGCTGTGAACTTTGTCGTCAAGTAAATAAGAGTTCGCTCGAAGTGAGCTTAAATTGCAAGACAGACGGACAGTCACACTGTACGCGAAGGCTCACATATGGATAGTTACTGAATCTGTACAATGTTTTGTTACAAAACCTATCCAAACAGCATACTACTAACTATGTCCATTTCAGGGGAAAATGACTGAAGTTCTTCACATCCCCGCGCCATCCAAACGAGATGGGAGATAAAAAATGGAACTCACTGAAAACGTAGTTCATAACAACAGAAGTCACTCAGTCATATGGCGAATTTCTTTTCGAAAAAATAATAGCAGTCAGTCTAAGCCGGTTAGAATTACTCCAGGAAAACGAACAAAGCTGGATTCGAAATTTGACCAGACGTGCAGACCAGCATAATTCACAGTTGAAGTGATCCATAACCGTTTTCATAATCATTAAACATATGACGATAGACTGACCCCTTTAGAAAGGCCTGATTTCCCTGTTAACAAGGACGTGGTCGTTAACTGCTGAAAAACATTTCAAGTTAGGTAACAGGGATATATACCACATGACGATCACCGCTGCTAGGTTAAACAGACTGACCTGAAAAAGAAATCCACTCTGAACTCGTTAATTAACGACGTCAATACTGTTGTTCTTCTGGTCGATGAGAACAACGCTGCCGAAGAGAACTGACTACGTTCCATAGGTTAGACGACCAAGTCCTTCGTAAGAAACTTCAGGAAAAGTACACTCGAATAATTCTGGGAAGACTGTAACAAAGACTCTCAACTGCATTAGTAGTTACAAACTTGATATACGACTGCAAGCTAAAGATAATGTAAACAGAACACCAAGTTACAAAGTAGTACAAAAACACTGACGCACACTTAAGGGAAAACAAATAAACAGGTATTTTTATCCTGTCCAAAGGTCACGAAGAAAACACAACCAGAGGAGTTTCTAGCAGTAAATCGATGGGATTCCACGAACTGTAGTCACAAATGGCCGTATGCTATATGCGCTGTGCGCCAGAATTTCAGAATAGGATTCGAGTACGGAGAAAGAAAGAAAAGTCCACTATCTTTCACCTGCATTCCGAACGAACTGGCCTTGAACACACTGGGAAAAATGCCGCAAAACAGTTTACAACGGTACGAATAGAAAGCTAACTAACACTGTAGCGAAGCTTCGAAAATGAATTTATCCACAGTTTGAAGTTTATCAACAAAATCAACGAGCACCGTTTCAATCAACAACATGCCGACCGATTTTCGAAGTTCACCGATAAGTAAGAAGCCAACCATTCACTGATGAGAAAAGCAGACAGAATCTAGTAAAAACCGTATACTGCAACACAACAACCAACGAAACTTTGCTGTCATTCACTAACAACCATCGAATCGCAAAAAGGGGAGTTGTGTACAAAATATGCTTCGTAAACCACTAATTGTAGTAGACTGGAACTAGAAAAATGAAAAGAATGTCTTCGTGTGTTTTGCATGTCAATCGTCCATGTCACATTATTTGCAGGCGTATATAACGAAACCCGACAGAGTGCTCTTGCAGATTACCCTAGAGAGAAAGTTGTCATCCCGCCTAACATCAACATAATCTTGGGGGCAACGAGACGCGTTATGAAGAAGACGAGTTAAAATCGCTCACAGATAAATAAGCAGCATCTGATTAACGCTTCAAGAGGTCACATTTCGCAGTCTAGGTGTTTAAAACGAAGGATGTGACATTCTATTCTCTGTCAAAGCTGTGACTGGGTCTACGTTGGCAAAACTAGCAAATATTAAGAAGTAAGTGTGCACAAACGGCGTTTGACGCTGAAACGTGCAAACAAGACAGCACACCTGGGAGGCAGGCGCACTGACAGGTCACGAAATCAAACTGATCAATACCAGATTGGTCGAATCATCCAGGTAAAGGCAAGAGCAAACTGTTGTGTCACAAGACTTTCACCGGACAATGATTTTGATGTTCACTGCTCCCAACTGACCCGAAACTTACTGCAAAAATTAGGCGATAGAATGACGGGCAGTCCATCCATCGATCAGCCAGTCAGGCAGACAGACAGACATACTGACAAGTCGCTAATCCCATTGTAATTTTTGATAACGGAAGTTGGTGTGGAGCGGTAGTGTCACAATGATTGCCCATCACTCGGATTTGCAGACATTTAGTTCTGGTAAACTCCGGCGAAGTCTTGGACAGCTGTTTTGGACAGTTGACGCTCATCGGCACCACGCACGGTGACGCACTCAACCCTTCACCCGTAGATAGGCGGAAAACAGTAGTCCAGACACTTATCTGTCAGGCCGCGGGGTCTCCTTCATCGATGTTACAAAACGATAGACTTAAGTCATACTTGCGGTCAATGTGATCAACTGTCTACGAAAACCTCTCTTAACTTGCTCAGGAGCTGTGGTGGATACTCGTTCGTTTACAGGTTAACCACAAAACAGCTGGCCGATTTCAGAATTTGGAAAGGAAGGAACACAACAGCTACTGAATGTAACTCATCACTTTATGTTTGTGTTCGACATTTACTCAGTTATCTTTATCTGTACATAACCGGTTAAGCCCACTAGCAACTATCGCACTCGTCGTCTGTCTGTTGGCAGTACAGCTTGCGCAGGCCACTAACCTACCAATCCAAGGTGGTCAGAGCATTCGTCGCAATGCCATTTCCTAGCATCACCATGACCAATGGGAACTATAATTTGCCTGCCTATTGCAAACCTGTTCATGACTTCACAACTGTCTTTCAGTAAACACTCAGAAACCTTTCCAGGCTAAATTCTTCTGAATGATTTATTTCAAGGCTGTATCATCCTTTAGTTAAAGCGCGAAACACTTACTAGGATAATGTACTAGTCCGTCTTACTCATTTTTAGCTACCCATCCGACAGATGTTTCGGACCTCAGTTGCCACTCGTTTGCCAGGCGTCTCTCAGTCAACGGAGTCACCTGGACAGCAACATATATTCAAACCGGTGTTTGACTGCTCAGAGAGGCACCTCAGTGTTCGGATCCATTTTTAACCAAAGAAAGTTCAAGATGTACCTTAAATACTGCTGAGGAAAGCAGTTCAGAAACCTTCCTGTTTTCGGTGTAATATCCAAGTCGCCGCCGTATGGCAGTGCCGAAGGTACCATCACCATGTAAACAGAGAACTTATTTTCTTTAGAAATATCTTTTAATAAGTCTCCAGAAACAATGATCTTGACCGCGAACTCAATTAAGTTGTGATCTACAAACATATCTCTAAAAGTTTATACTGACGCGGACTCTGGTTGTCGACATAGCACGGCCATATGAAGAAATTCACAAGAGAGAAAATGTATTGGCAACGAACCCAAAGTCGGATGCCGTGATCGTGCAAGCCGTGGTCACTCAATGAATTTCTTCATCACAGCGCGCAACTAGAGGCTGGGGAATGAGGCATGGGGATAGCTGAATGAAGTAGCCAGCTTAGAACACCAATAAGTCGAATAGTCAGCAGACTATAATCCATGCGACAGTCAATCTGAAAACCGGCCTTCTAGTACTGAAGTGCTGCTGGTAGCTATGAGGTCAAACACAAAATAAGTAGAACCGGAGCTAAGATCCAACACTGCTTAGCGCCACTGAGTGCTTGGGTGACCACAGATCAGTCCACGCGACCACACCTTAGCCCCCATACCTACACTCTAAGTTAATTAATTTGACAACTTGTCTGGGATATCTAGATTTTCCAAACGCCACCTATAGTGCCTAATGGCTTACAGAATAAAAAACATGTTAAGCTCCACAAAAATGGCGCACATTGGCCAGTTACGTTTAAGGCATTATTCATGGTATGCGGTGAACACTATATCAGTAGTACTGTGGTTGACCCAGAGTCCACATTTCTCAAGACTTTTCGTCACCAAGTCCAGAACGTCAGGCTGACTGAGCAGGTTTTTGTGGGAACTTTACCAGCACAAGTCATTTGCATTTGCTCTGCTTTCTGTTCTCATTCAATATAGATACAGTGGCAAAAACTTTGAACTTCTATGGGATTGGTTCATGCTTTCAGATGGAGTGAATCAGTTGCATAATATACGTTCCAAAGCTAGGTCGTCGCATACACCTCAGTTGTACATACATGATCAATGACAAGCTCGTTTGCATT
The DNA here is from genome assembly GCA_013368495.1 of Paragonimus heterotremus. Classification (NCBI taxonomy): domain Eukaryota; kingdom Metazoa; phylum Platyhelminthes; class Trematoda; order Plagiorchiida; family Troglotrematidae; genus Paragonimus; species Paragonimus heterotremus. The sequence goes on along the minus strand of LUCH01000121.1, from coordinate 266,992 downwards.
TGGACGCCAGCACCTTGCTACAGTTTTTATTATTGCATTCAAACAAAATGTGGCAGGCTAATATTTCTATTACGTTTTGTCGTTGCTTAACACATGGTACTAAACAGCGTCATATTCTGACATATTATGAGGAAGTGGAATTCACAATTAACGTCCATATCCCCCGACTAATGGAAGGTTCCATGAAAATTTTCATGAGCTTGTGTGACGATTGGGATTTGTTAAATTATCATTTGCAAAAAAGGAGAAAATCACGGACACAGTGTATTGCACAAATAGCTGTTTTTATTTGGACGGTAAGCTAAACAGTGTGTGTTTTGTTCGAATGGTTGCTAATATTGTTTACGTTCTGGTACAAACAGAAGATTAGATTCATGTGAAAGTAATCCACCTATACTTCCTTCCATGAAAGAGGAACCTCTCTACTTTCAGGACAAAGCTGAGCACTTTCTGAGTCTAACTGTATATCCTTTTAATTTCGGATGATAAAATAATTTTGGGGCGAAGTCTACTGCGGCACAGACGTGGGTGTTAGTGATCAAGTTACCACGGATCACAGATAGTGGTACATAATGAACGTGGTGGTTCACAAACGATGACAGGGTTTTGCTATAAAAAAAACAGGGAATCGAAAAATTTACCACGAACTAACATATCACTTGATAAACAAAATGTTCCGACTATGCTACTAAGCACATATTGGCTACGGGATATCTTGATGTCCCAGCCAAGTTTCGTTGATGTCTAAGGGCTCGTTCATCAGTTTTAAACTAACCTGTTTCACAGACTGCATTTATATACCAAAGATGTCTCGGGTTAAGAGTACTAAGCAAGATCCTTGAAGGTATCGGGGGTGCTTGGCTACCCTGTTATGTTTTTGTGTTATCCGTCATTATACCAGTGAATGTAGTAAAGATTGCGTTGATTAAACCACATGAGAAATGAAACTTGAAAGAATGTTTCACATGAACGCTGCTTACTGTTTCTCACATTGTTACCAATAAAAGCATAGCCTTCTGTTGGTAACTTGTTATTCTTGATGTCCTCAAGTTTGTTCAATTAGTTTCAAAACGCGCTTTGAAAAATCTAGTAGAGGTTCATTAACAAACCCAACTATTGCGTGATACTGAAGACGTTTTTGACTGGAACTCAACTCTAGGAATAAATGGGTTAGCATCTTGAAAGCTCGCAGTGTACCGTGGCTGTGGAATGACAATCGCCCCGTAGTTGGCTGGAGTACTTCGATGGAAGGCTGTGCAAGGGCAGGTACATTTTCCTTTAACAGCACTCAGGTGTTGTTTTAACAATCCCCAAGATTTTAGAATAGTACTGCTCCAAATAACAATGTCACGACTTTCAAGTAATTTTGCCTGTCAACTGAGTAGAGCATTTAGTTTCGTGGACCAACACCTCCTGCAGAGGAGAACGACTGTTCGTGTTTCAGACCACCTTTGTTAACGGCACTTCATTTTCAAAACAATGTTGCCACCCGAACCAATACGTGCAGCTGAATCACTTCACCAATAAAGACAGTTGTTTTAATTTTAGTTCTATCGAAGTCGTTTCCCATTCTGTTTTTTGATTATCACTGATTCTTTTTGCGTTTCGACAAAAAACATAAACTGCTATATGTGTAATAGTATTGCTCAATTCGTTAGATGGTAAGAAGCGAAATTAAATCTCAAAAGTTATATGCTGAAATTGTTTTGTTTATTCGGGTAACATCGTTACACTAAACGATACACAGAAGACCTCAGTCCCTTTATATCTACAAAGGAATGCTAGTTCATAGGATTTCATAATTGGTCGGAAATATAGAACATCACGTCTGTTGCAAAATTCTGACATTGTTAGATGGATATTCATCGATATTGATAAATGTATCCCACTCTCATCTGTAAAATAATAGCATGACACCGATAATGAAATCCAGAGAACAGGATCAATCTTGCCCAAATTTATTGTATGAAATTTGGAAGAAATATCTTCGAAAAGCTCTTATCTGACTACATCTTCAGATAAGATTTATGACGATTTAGGTTTCGACAATGGATAAGAAGATTAGAATAACGCACTATAAAACGTTATTGGACGCTGACGCCGTATCGATGTTTGTGTCCATTAACTGGTAGGTCTCACGGGAAACGCGCAATATCATCCAGTATTTTGTATTTGATTTTGACGTAACACATCTTTACCTCAAAGAATGAGCAAGTTGCGCATCATAATTACAAAAATAAATTTCTGAGTCTGTCCACTTTAATAGGTTAATGAAAAACATCACAAAAGTTACCGCAGCGAAATTAAAGAACACAAAACGTTTCCAGTTCAACTGAAAAAATCCACGATGCATGAGCCAGCATTTGGCTAAGAATTACTTCACGTGACGTTATCAGGTTTACCAAAATGTCACTATATATTAATACGTAAACGCAGTGAAAATGAGCCGATAAGACAGAAGCGGAGAGTCATTCTTGCAACAGTAGATGCTTCCTGCTTCCTCTGTGCCACGGGATACAGCATTTAACAAAAAAAAACGCAAGCTGCTATCAAGACGAACAATTAATCATAAAATGCGTGATCCACAACATGATGGTCATTAGATCAATTGCTATTCTGAATGTTTTGCCTGACCACTCACGGAGTGCCGGTTTGAAACCGAGCATTAAGAACCACTTCTTCGGTAACACCTTTCGGTCCGAATAGTTATAGTCAATGTTATCTATCCTTCTGAGGTGAGCTGAGACTATTCACACCCATGGGCTCAGCTCAAACCACAGAATCGGTCAGCTGACTACACCCCGTAATTTGAAGTATTCTTATCCGTATGCTGCACGCTTTCATGATGTAAAGTTGTGAAGGACAGCCGAACACCAAATCCATCAGCTTGAATTATCAAAGCCATCACTATACTCAACAATAATATACCTCGACATTGCTATCGAGTTTCAACAGCTTCTGAATTTTTTTGCTTTGTTACAGAACCGTATTAGTGAGAATGAATTGCTGGCAATTCCTCATACCTTTTCACATTGTCCAATTAGGTAACTTTGTACACTTGTGAGAATTAGGTAAAAATTTGTATGAACAGTTTGTATATGTAATCAGTAGGCAATTGTATTAGAATCTAGTCACAGTTTGACACTTTCGTGCCACTTCGTTAAGCAGTAAAAATAAAATTTGACAGTAATCCAAGTAAATTCCTTGAGACTGTCAGATGTCATTCATAAATACTTCGAGGTTTCAGAACGGCAAAGGTCGATAGCACAGAAAAAAACGATTAATTTTTGAATACAGAAAAGTATATTTTGGAGTTTCAGTAAGCTGAAAAAGTTGAAAACCGTCTGTCTTATATGCTTTAGTCGTAAGTGAATATATGGGCAAAAGTATTTGATCACAAAGGAACTTAAAATGCAAAACTGCTGGTACGAGATTGTTATAGGAACTAATTATTTACCTCGCAACTTTGTTCACACCATACTAATTTCATAGGAGATGCACCTGTCGATCTGAAATTACATGGTAACAGTCAGTAGGAAACGATTGAAGTGCGTGCAGACAAAGGAGCCTTTTTACCGTTGATTTGTTGAGTAGAAGGTATTCTCCGTTCATATACCAAACTTATCCTCATTAATCCTGGCTTGATAGAGTTGCTCCTGATTCATACACCGGGTAATCAAACTCTGAGTTCGTTAACAATTTCATGTTGATTCACATCAAAGTTGGGCCTTTGCTTTAAGGAGCCATGTTTTGCTTATCAACTGAAACTGTCCATTCGCAGCGAACTTGATTGCTGATGTAGTTGGTGTACGATTACTTGCATTTGTGTCTTGTTTCCTTCTACTCACTTGCACTTCAATTAAGCCAGTCATCAAAACATCTGCAAAAAATTGTGGGTTAGGTTTTCCACTTCTACCTTCGTGCGTTTGTCTTGTGTGGCACTATGAATGAGAGAAGAAAATATGTGGTTTGAGGTAACCAAAAATTTCCGTAAGATTGAAGAGTAGAAGCTTCAAGATAGGTTAGTTTTTGGCTGATAGTCGGTTTTGTCCTACATTCACAGCGTTCAAAGTTTGCTTTTGATATTTATCTAGATGATGGTTTTATTCAAACGTAATTCAAGGTTAACTGTTACAAACGGTTGAGAAAGATTTCCCTCTATTTTCTATATGTCGTTGATTGTAGCTGGCACAAATCTGTCTGGCCCCATTATTTCCTATCCGCACAAACTCAAGCTTGATTACAGTAGCCTCAAGTAAAACAAATAACATATTTACAGCCGACTGTCTTCTAACGATAGACTCAGGCGGTGTACATACGTACATTTGCATAAGACTGATAAGAATTAACGGGATGAAAATGTTTTGTAGCGTTTTGTTTTCTTATTGTGTTGATTCAAATAGGCAAACAATTCCATCTTCTAAGAACACCGCCGCAAAATGTCCGTAATTCTTAGGATGAAAAATCCAGGTGCAAAATAATGGCTTACACCAAACTTTAGTTTCAAGACTTATTCAACTCTGAGTTTAAAAGTTTGAAAGTAAAATGTTTGATATTTGGAGTAGCATGGTTTGACGAATAATTACATGTTATCTTTATAAAAGTGGCACTTGTGTAATTTGGTCCAATTCATAGTGTCTATAAAAAATTAGCCATAATAATCCACACAATGAACGACGTCAATTTGAATACTCATCCACCTTCAGACGGCTATTGCATACATTCATTCAGCTTTGATCTAGATGAGAAATAACCACGTCAATATCGTTTGCCTGCGTCTTCTGCGTTTACTTCGTATTTGTTCCAAAGGTGTTTGTTGCACACTGATGATTGGGTTTAGTAAATTTTAGGTAATTCCGGCTGGGCTAAAAATGCTATTATCTGCCGTGAGGTAATCCCCTGGCAACTCCAGTTAATTCGCCAAAAACGGAATAATTCGTTGTAAACAAGTAGCGTTAATTTATTCAATTAAGTCATTGTGGACTTGAAAGTGTTTGTTTTTATGGGGTTATCTTCACAAACGCCAACTCTGTCGCATGTGATCGAGTGCCTCGGAACTTCTTTGTGAGATAAATGGAAGTGAAGTACTTAATTTAAACAAAGTAGTCGGGAGACAGAAGTGACGATCAGAATTTATTTCGCACACTTTCCAGTCGTATACCTTCGATTAGGGTAAAAATAGATAACGATGATACCTAAATGAAATGACTGAAAAGTACAACTCAGGCTGGATTACGAGTGGTAAATACAGTTAAATCAGCGACAAGCAAAGGTTGCTTTTGTGCACATGGCACTGACTGCCGACGGCTGATTGACAAAGATCCGATATGTTCAGGAATGTGCGAATTCTGAACTCATCACCAATATAGGTGAAGTCATACAGTAATTTATGTCTTCTGACCACTTTGTAGAAGTGGCCAGGAGGATTGGATATTTAAGTAATTCAAATGTGGTTTTCAAGCTGTTTATTCAGTATAGGACCTGTTCACCTCCACTGCATAACCGTTCCATTTGCAAAATATAGTCGGCGTGTTATAGAATAAAGAGGAATGAACAAATCTTATCATCTGCTACCTATCAAACGGTTGTTAATTGCTAGAAACAAGTTGACCAGGTATAAACTAGTTTTTACATCAACAAGGTAATAACTCAGTCAGCGTCCACAAAGGTAATTACCATCAAGAGCTGGTCGCATAGGGTGTAAGCAATTAACTGCAATTAACCAAACTGTACTTCACACTAGCTTACGGTGAAATGTGTCTGGTTCATTCCACCATGTCCTTACAGATCACCTCCCCATTTTGGAAGGTGTCATGACAATGTTCCCACTAAATCTGAACCATTAACACTCTAATTCGTCTAATTTCCAAACCATACTGTTACCGATACCTGTCGGCTGCGACAAGTGCAAAAAAGTGCATCGCTATTAGTCCAGTTATATGTAGGCGGGAAAAATCTAACTGTTAGGAGAATAACGATCAAAATCTTCACACTTTATTCCATCTCAATGATCAGCGAAAGAACACTTGTATAATGGGGTAAACATATTTGTGCTAGTTCATCAGTGCTCGGAGTCTTCCTCGTTGAAATATGCCAGAAAATACAATATAGCAGAAATATAACCAAGTTATTCGGATGTTATACTATACTACTGACCATTTAGGCATATAAATTTTGCGTTTTACACAACGAAGTTATGAAGGCTAAGAAATAATAATCTAGTCTAACGTTCGCTATTGAACGCAAACGACCCTCAACGACAAGTATTCAGAGAACTGAGTGTCACGATGCTATGAATATCAAACGCAGCATAGATCGATCAAAAATTCTAAATAAATCGTTCACCATTCGCCAGCTCTTCAAGGCTCTTGTTACGGCCATTGTAACCAGCCAAATATAATTGCAAGTGAGTTTACTTTCCTGTAAAAGTAAAACTGCAACCGCTGATAACAGTAGTACCTACTGAAACCAGGGTAAACCAATCAGTTTTACGTAAGGTCAGCAAATACTTCACAACCATAACCTATTTTTTATACGTAAACGAGCAGATCTCTGACCAAAGTAACAAAACAGATGTGCCTGTTTTTTCGCTCATCAAGGTGACTAAGAAAACCTGCTTGAGAAAATCTGTTTTAAAGTTGTATCTGCAATCAACGGTAAGAAGGCAACCAGATGCCTTTCTAGATGCTTTTCTCAAGTAAATTTAGCGTTTTTGAAATTTTCGTGCCGTCTAATCGACACAACGTCACTAGAATGCGCCTTTTCAACCGGACACGCAGTTCTATAATTATATTTGCATATAGGAAAACTGGGGTTAATCTTTTTATCGATTAACTCCTAACAGAATTTCAATGAAAGCTTCTGGTTGTGGCAATCTCTTACCACTATTTTGTGCTTGTTGTCAGCTTTGTGACCGAAAATTGGCTCTTCATCAGTTCAGATGCTGGTGACTAATTCATCCTACAATCTACCCTCGCAAACTGGTAGCCATCTTCACTAATCACAATTTTACAATATACCTTGATTAGTTGGATCATACTGAGTATAACATTATATTTGTTTCCAGGACCTGGTGGTCAAGGAATCTGCCATATCATGCAGCACTGCATGTATGTCTGAGCTAGTGCGAATGCAAAGTATCTAGATAGATTTCTGGACTTCCGTAAGGTTTAAGAAACGTGATGGGCTCAGGGATCTACTTTATAGCAAATTGTTATGGGTCAGTATTCGGTGCAAAAGATGGTCATTACTGCCCACGTAGTGAATGCTACTTTCATCTGGCAACATAAAAGATACGACGAACGACAAGAACTAGGCATCCATACCATCCCAGTGGAAACCTACGGTGTGGACATTACGGAAGTAAGTCACGTATTTCTCTTTGGTAGCACAAAGGAGGTGGACCTGCGACAATTTTTAGCACGCATCAGTGACTCGTTTCCAGAGTTATTTGCAAGTCTGTAGTGTGTTCTACCTCTCGATTGAAGTTTTGAAAGTAGGCTGTATTTTAGACCTAATTATATTCTTTTGTTGCAAACCACCAGCTGTTGAGACCGGCTTTCGTTTCTCGCTTTCAATCTGTACAGAAATACAGTACACCGCTGAAAGACGTAACCGTATCATTGGCTTGTTGTCAGCGAAAACCTAACACAAGCTTTGGAACTAGTAAATATAACCTGACTTTTAACCCCTATGGCGAATACCGTGAGCGGTGCTACAACACACAGGTCGAGTTCCACATACAATTATTGACGTCGTTGGATTATATGGAGGCACGTAGTGTTCGTTTAGTTGATCTACGTGTGGATAACTTTCACGGTGTCGTTCAAGAACTCCAAACAAGCCAGTTTTCTTCTAAGATGACTCCTGCTATTGATGCTGATACATCTGGCTGAATATTCCATGTGCTCAACTTTCTGACACTGTTAAACTATTTACGAATAGATCCAGCCCTGTCAGTTTGTTGTAACGCTGGCGACAAAACAATACACTGCTCATTTTACATATTTATCTTTATTGGTGCGTTATTTTATCTACAAGTGTTGTGTTCATTTGAAATACGGTACAGATTTTGTAATTTAAACGAACAGTATAGTCGAATGAATAAAATCTCCTGAATGCGTACAGCTTCAATATACGTCTATATATTTATGACGGTGAACAACAGAAATTAAGGACGTTTGCATCTTACTGTGACGTTCTGGAACCGTTCACATTGAATAAAATTAAATAAACTATTGTACAGTTAATCCAAGTTACATTTTAAGTAACGGTTCATTCGAAGAACTGGTCCCATATTAGCCGTTCCCAAATGAAAAGGTTCTCAGACTCTCCGGGCCGCTAGTGAAGGATAAGGTGTTCACGGCCTCGAAATGGTACGCTGTCTGTCTGTCAACATTTACTGTATGACTCATTTACTTCCCACCGGTAGGTGTCAGAACAAACCACTTTGGACTGCCGGTTTGCTCTGGTTACGGACGAAAACTTGATGGGGAATTTGTTACAAAATTATAAATATATATGTCTGTACGCATCTATCCACACTGAAAATCAAAATGTACTTACAACTGATGGCAGCTTTCGCACCCCGAGAAAGTTTCACCCGGCCTCTTAGAAAAACGATCGGTATCGAGATCCGCTCTCGTTGAAATGTATTTATTTGAAGGTATGCGTTTATTACTTGAGCTGTGCCTAATACTGTGTCAGTGGTGTAAAGGTCAATAGGGTTCTTAGACGAAGGCACGACTGGAGGTCAACTCCTAATCGTGGCAGAGATATGCATTATTGGAAGGCTGTATTATGAGCAAGGCTCGAATTTACTTTTTCTCTTTTAAAAGGGGCTAGCTGCAATGAATGTAGAACTAGGAAGTCAGCGATCAGTTGCGAATAACTTTCGGTTTTTTCAATCAAACACCCCACTACTTATCAATAATTTTAGTATAAGGTTATTTCTGGAGTAGAGGAACAGTTGGCAAGCACAACGTGGACGGTGTGTATACTTGGATGGTGTAAAACTAAAGTAGGTGAAGGCAGCCAAGAGTTTGAGAAGAAGAGAAATTCCTGGACGAATAGAGTAAGGTTTAGGCGAAAGTGTTCGCCGGATCGATAAGCTCACAGTGATATGTTCAGTGGTAGCTTAGTGTAACTAAATTAGGAGTCAACTAAGCGATGTTCAACTTGGTGCAATTAATTCAGACAAATTCGGGTTGCCAATATCGAGTTCAGCAGAAAATTGCTAGGCAGCGACTGGATGGCAGAAGCAAATATTTATAGGTGGCAAATGGGTGAGTCGATAGTCTACGGATCGTCTACGCATTACAAGAAGCTTGTCATAAGTGCAACCAAACGGAGAGCTTCAAGTAGGATTGAGTAAACAGACAAGCGGAATCTCTGAGACTATATGTTCGAATAAACATTGATCAGTGAAATAAAATGACCATTTTAGGAACACAACATGTCGACAAATGTATGTGTTCATCCAAGCCAATGACAGGTCTGCTTTTATGTACTTCCCATTAGCAGTTATTATAAACACATCATAAGAGTGGGCTATACTATCAAGCCGATGCGGTAAAGTGGTCGATGATCATTATGTGTGTCAACACATTTTGTAAGATCTTAGTACTGTACAGCCGAGACCCCTGTTACCATTTTCTTATAAAATGGTAAAACGTGCGGTTGCCTTCAAAACATTGGTATACTGTTCCCGTGATACTATTTAGCATGTATTTTGCTTGACCGGCATATATATGGGACAGGACATATGCTAGAACTCGGTATATAATTTTCTTCACTCGCAAGTTATTCTTGCTTGTGCTACCACGAATAAAACTGCTTCCGATTACTTGGACTTACTTCTGGTTCGCTAACTTAACTTGGGTTTGCGCGCTTCAACAGCTGGCGACTTTTCGGGTGAATCTGTTACATACTAACTGGCACTGACTCATGCAGTGGCAGCGAAATATCTTAGATCTTTTACATTCTGACCTTCCACGTATAGTTCAGGTATCTGTAACTGAAGATGAGTAGCAGATCGTGTCGATACCCATATGAGAGGTAGCACAGTCAGGGACGAAAGCTGACAGTATGGTTGACAATTTCCGAGACGCTGCAACACTTGTATTCGACATGAGTTTGAGTTACTTGAGGATATTTCTCACAAACCACTGTAGAGATAACGCATTATTTCCCGCATTGGACGTAATACATTTCGTGTCTCAATCGAGATTTCACATTTCACTAAACCACACGCCATCCGAAGATACTTCTAAGCTATCCAGTGAACATCCACAGCTGACCTGCGGAGCAGCATCACAAACCTCCGACAGACATTTCCCGAAAATAACAAGTGTAAGGCCTCGACAGTCTCACACAGTTTGCTGTCAAATATAGCAGTCCACTTGAAATTGTTTAGACCAACACCAGTCTAATGGAAGTTGTAGCATTTACATCAACTATTCAAAAGGTAAATTTTACTAACCAATATCGGTCGAACATGCCAACCAGTCAAATGAGTAATTGCTGAAATTATCAGAAAATAGGCTCCAGAAATTTCTTTAAATAAAGGAGACGTTGTCTCGGCCTACACACCCTATAAATAACTTCGAGTGTGTTTTGTTGGAAGGGTTCCGAGAGAATCCCCGGTCCGTCAGAGAAGTTTTATATCCATCAGTTTTACCGGCCATGTCAGCCATACATTCAGTGAATGTTGGAACAAAGAGATTTCCTGCCCGAGTGAGATTTCAGGTGCATAGAGATGATTCAGTTAGCCGTATACTCTGTTTATTTACTGATTATTTTATTCCTACCTCCTAAATCGTATTTTTCTAAATAGTTGTGACCCCCATTTTTATTTCTTAGGTAGTAATTTGCCGTGTATAGTGCAATCGGGGTCACTGCGCTCTCATCCTCTAGATGGATAAATGTAACCACTCTCGTGTACACTGTTCTGGATTTCCTTTCGAAAGAATCCACTTAATCCAGCTTGCAATTGGGACGCAGCATCCGCATTTACTTATGTGAACTACACAACAGCGCTAGGCAACGAGGCCATCCGGCAGCCAACTGCGTCCAGGTTTACATCTACGACCAAGTTAGTCTACCACTAGACCTATTAGGATCGTGTACATGCAGAAAAACTCAGTGAGTCTTCTTAAATCTCCTCCTGAACAGACATGACCAGCTGACTAGGTGTAGTCCAGAAATTTGTCCGAATTTCCGTTTCCATCAACCATTTCGGCATCACAGCCACAAATGTACCATTCGGGGTGGTAAGTTAAACGTCTTCCGAAACGTGTAGACCCCGCAGTCAGTTATGTATAGATGATATTTTCCGACAGTTAGGCTGCACTCTGTCCTCGGTTTCAACTATGATATTAGCCTTTTATAAACGTTTTCACAGGTTTTTTCTGGTTTTGTCGACAACGGTAGACAAAAATGATCACGGGTAATTGTAATCACAGTTATACCTCGGGTTTGTGAGATGTAGGTTGCTTATACCACTGATATATGTATTAACCAGGTGGGAGTATTTGACGTAATGCACACATATATCGTAACACAGCGCACCGATGCCAGCAGTTTTAAACGGTTCAATGATTATTGCCTTCTTATTATTGTGCCATTGGCTTATTGACACCCGTCCTTTTGATCGCCATAAAACGATTGCTCTGAGTTCCATTTCTAGAACAGTTGTTGCATAGTACTCATGCATAGGAAACGATCACATCAGAATGGTACCAATCAACTTGGGTTTGTTTGTGGATGCACGTATAAGTTTATTTGATAAATCGCTGATTGAATCTATAAAACTTTTCCGGTTTATTAGTTTGATGTGATCTAGCGTGTCAGCTCGAACAAGATGTATGTGCACTGACACATATTTCAAACTCAGAATACATCCAGGAGGCTAGATGAACCCCTTCTTAGCGAAAAACATCAGTCACTCCACGAACACCAGAGAACCTCAACAAACGTGTCGTCGGAAAAATAAGAACTTCATGAAAGTGTGTACACACTACTTTTAAGCTCGGTTAGGTGAAGCATGAATATGACGTACGAATTAATGTTCCCTCATCTGTTCCCCATTTTTGAGGCTAGTGAACTGTGTGCTGTGATGCAAGTTGGATTAAATGTTATGTAAACATAAAAGCCGACATTTATTCAACATCGAATGCAGTGGAGTATGTTCAATGAAGAACGGGTAGTTCGATTTTTGAACCCCACAAAAGTCGTATTGTTAGGGCAACGTATCAGTTGGCCATAGCAGCTATTCAAATTCACTTATCAAGCCATGATGTTATGGGCAAATTTGCCGTATTGTTGTTTTTTGTTAAATGAGCAATCATCTCTCTTACGAAGGAATGATCCATCGCCTGTAACCAACTGTTAGATTTCACTCCAATGTTGCGATTGCTAGTTGCTTAATCACCCTTAGACATAGTCCACACAATTATCAAATGTCGGAGAAAGATTATTATAATTCCAGTGAAAAACGTACATTTACAGTTTTTACCAATTTTTCAACTTGAGCGGAATTACGTTCGACATAAAAGTTATCGTTACGAATATTCGCAAAACAGCTTACTTTCACTTTACCCTACCGTAGATACTCAATATTATTTGAATAAATTCATACGTTCTTCCCATCAAACCAACCGGATAAACACTCTTACCGTGTTGGTTTTCAGTCACCTATCGGGACAGCCCATGATCCAAATAAGCAGATTATGTTATGTGAACTTCTGCTTATTAAGTTTCAACGATTGCCTTATGGCCGTATGTAGTCAGCTTCACCAAACGGTACGCCCGTCAGCATCCGTGAAGTAAACTGGCGTTCGTGAGAAGCGCATGTTATCTGGTTCTTTGGAATATGAGATATACTTCACATAACTTGTTGATCAGTCTAAAATTTGTGCCTAATCATTCAAAGACTTAAGTGAGGGTTTTGCATTGTAGCTGACAGAGCTCGACTTTTGCTTTTTGACAATATGATTTTTTTTACAACAAAGCATAAACCCACTAGAAGTGGCTGTAACCAACACACTTCGGAATAAATTAGTAGGAAAACTAGATGACTAATTAATCCACTGTTAATCCTGGAACTTGTCCTTCATCATACTGTCATTTGCCTGGCTCTCACGGTTCCAGGTCCATCAAAGTCCGATTTGTCCGAATTAGCATTGAGATTGGTGAAAGTGGCATGAAAAAGTTTACAACCCTCGAAAACTGGCTTATACATTACCCACTTATGTACTCTGAATTCTAATAAAATCCCTCGCAGTCAACCTTTCAATAACTGTTTTGATTAACCTTTTTACAGTGAATGCACCTTCCAGAGTTCCGCTTTATAATTCAAAAGTGATCAGCTGGAAAACTGAATTGTTGTGGGCTTGATCCTACTCAAATTTGACTTCCACGTACAATTTGGGTTTATCCACTTTCAAGAAGGCACTTTTGTGAAGCTCATCCTTTCTGTTTATAACGAGGGCCTAGCTATGCATTCAACTGTGTTCATAATCGGACCACAGGCTGCTCAGCACTCTGTACTTGTAGTAAACATGATCAAGTCAATATCCTCAGGCATTTAGGCGACGTCGTCCTTGAGATTTGTGCAGTTTGCTTGATCAAGAGAAGGGCAGTCGTAAACCAATCAATGCGGGTGGTTTGATAATGGAGTCCTAACTTGAAATTTTTAAGCATTTGCCGTGACCTTCGAACTCAGCTGGAAGATCATAGTCCTCGTAGGGGTGAGCGGATTCTGTCAACAGTTCGAATCTAGCCGACGCATGGTTTTCCACAAACGGATCATTTTGAACTTTAGGCGTTTACCATACTACTCATTAGTAGTTATATCTAGATGAGCTAAAACAACCGGAAAACTGCGTTAGAAATCTACTTTATCCAAGTAATTCATCATAGACTGTCAAACCCAAAACATCGTGGAGGTGATTACTGTAATGACGGATGTAAAAATACAGTTACCACTGCATTAAAAACCTCGCCGGAATTATGCGTGCCTCCGTTAAATCCAGCTAGAGAAAACGAGACAGACTACGAACCCTTTGAATCAGTTAAAAAAGGTTACTTCGGAGAAGTCCTGTCAAATTTGTCAGTATAGACTTCATTCTGACAAGTGCATTCACAATTGTTTAAAAAAGTAACATTATAATTTAGAAATTCAAGTTTTCTCAAAAGATGAAAAGAAACATGCTTTCCGTGTTACCATTTCTGAAAGTTGCATTTATTAGAGTTTTAAACAAATGGCCACTCAGTTAATGACCGTAGTTAGACATATGCACGGTAATACTAAGTCGGATCAGCTAGAAGACGACGCAAATTCGTATATCTGTAACACGCGATCAATGTAACAATACTTTTGGTACTTCATCCAGTATGGATGTGTGCATGTACGTACTACAGAAGCTGATACCCGACTATTTTCTCTGGGGTGTCCAGTGTTTAAGCTCATGATACAGAAACGACAGGACTTTGTGTCCAATCAGTTGGGGACAGTGATGAACAATGAACGCCGTAAAACAATCAATTTTTAGAAGAGGGCTGACAAAAAATAGAAAACATGATTTCATACGAATTTGGATTAGCTAGCTGTCATTAACATCATTATTGTGAACAGAAATCGTTAAGGTGTCTGCAGGTGAGTACACGAATAAAATACACAGGAATTTTCACACACCTCAACTTTTACCAAGAAGAGACATAAGGCTCACAAGTAACCATGAAGTTCTGATCTCGGGGTTACCTGATGTGTCTATTTGGATATATACCGCCTTCTGAGGGGAAGTTTGTTTGAGGCAAGCATAACAACATAGGATTGTGGTTCAGTCTCAAGTGCGGTGGAACGGTCAAATCTTTGTATGAGTCCAACTGAGTTGTGATCAGTGTGATTCTTTAAAAAACACTAGGAGAGTGCTTTAAATCTTGCTATACTCAATGACGTGCATTTCTGCTGATATAAAGCAAGAAAAAATATCAATACGATCTACTTTCCGAAGTAATCAGAAACAGTTCACGCAAGCACAAAGTGTTTTGACATGGTGGCCATTTGGAGGGTAGATTGATTAGGTCAGCTTAAATGGGTCATAATTTTCGACCAAGCAACTTACGCGTAAAAAGCAACACTTTTCAAACCAGAACAGATTAACGACAATGCCCCTCGGTCATGCTGTTCATCACCACCTGAATACCACCATCATCTCTGCAAACACTGCTACTGTTCAACGTTGAATCTTACACCATCTATGAATTCTCGTGTGAATGCCGGTCAACTTACACAGGCAAAACGGAGCGACAGCTACTCAACCGGGCCGACCAACACACTTCGTTTTGAGTTCGCAAAACGCTCATGGATACCACAACACAGGACCCAAGTCAGAATGTGATAAGTCACAGGGAACCAGCGTCATCGATCGCTCGACACCTGTTGACTTGTCGACTCTAACTGAAACTGGAGAATGCGTTTCGGATATGTTACGTAACAAAAATCGAAGGTTTCTCCGGTTCGCGCAGGCGGTAGCAATTAGTGAATGGAGGCCATCCCTCTGCGTACAGAAAGACTTGTTCGTCCACACCACATTGTTTGTGTTTGTGTGGTTGTTGATTTTGTTGCTTATCTTCACAATATCCATTAAACTTTGCTGTATAATCCCAGAGACTACAGTGTTTACCTGATGGAATGCAGTAAAATATGCTCGACAGATGTATTGTGCAAAAAAACTGTTTCTGACTTCTACGTTTTCTGTTCAGTTTATCGCGATTGCTAACAAAACGTCAAGCCGATTTCTGAACTCAAACGGCAAAACTGTAAGGCTTTCAAACATAAATTTTCATTCTGTACTTCAAAGCTGGAAGAAAAAATCTTCCATGAAAATGTTTGTTCAGTTACAAAAAAGTGCTCACTATGACAATTAAGGGAAACCTATTCTCACGCAGAACAGGGACAGAACATTTTAAGAGTTTTATATGCGAATGTGAAGCGAATACACTGTCACCAAAATAGTGAAGTTATCAATAGCGTGGTTGACAACCGGACAACAACGAAAGATTTCCAGCGCAATTTTGGCCCACCTAGTTGAGACGGGTCACAGAGTCAATGTGGATGTCGCATTAAATCCGATCTACCGTGTCGCACGTGTTGACATCAGCGGTGTAAAATGTCGCATCTTGGCTGCTCCGGAGACGATCGGAATCCGACTGCGAAACCCTAATCTGTGTGCGCAGAAGTCTTTTGTTCAAGCGCTGAAGTCACCATGGCCTGCCGTCGTTGTAACACTTGACACGGCACCACAGTAACCATGTCTGTAGTCCCAAAACGACAGTAGATTCACACTGTATTAAATTTCACAAAATCCTGACTTGACAACTAATTTCATATTTATTGTGTTGTATTTGGCCGGAAGATGATACACCTAAAACGAGCTTGTTCGCCATGTTTTGACTCTTGACGAAATCTGGATTGTGTTTACTTGGCCAGGTGAAAGCTTCCTGATAATCTTGGAATTTGGTTAATGACATCAAGAGTGATAGTGTTGAAAAAAATGTGAGCTTTTCTACACTGAGCTATGTAGAATTAGCAGCAGGTCATAAAACATGTTGCTTGTCCTTTGGTACCCATCCTTTTTCTCTTGAACGACGGCGAGTTGTTGTATGAAGCGTGCGAATGTTTTGGCTCCCATGCAAAATCTGACGGAAGATTGAGCATTCACATCTTCTAAAAGTCTCCTTAGTAATTTTTGCCCCAGTGAATATATACATAGCTGATGTATTTATTCACTTCCATGTCAATCTTGAATTTGTTTAGCTCCACAGTTACAAGCAAACTTTTAAGGCAGCTTTAAACCTTTTGAATGTGGCAAAACGAGAGGGACGATGAAAGGTTTATTCGGAACGGACTAATTCCATACATAGCAAAGTGATCATTAACAAACCAAGTGAAGTACGTCTACGGATCCCAGCCATTCGCTGTTCTAACTTGAAACAGCAGTGGCGCAATCAGTTAAACTGAGCGATATAAAAAGTAACAAAGGGGGTTTATTATTTCATTACGGAAGACGTCGTAGGAGATATATAGCAATCACTGGATACAATCACTGCTGAGCGTGAACGATGGTTGCGTAGGGGATAGTGTGTTGACGATACATCTAGTGATTAGGAATCCGATTCCCTCAACTACCGCCTGGTCACCACAATTCTTGTAGAATCCCCATTAGCTCCAATTAGTTCTCATCGATACTGCCCAGAATTGACAAAATACGTTTTTGCGTTCGTTTTATTTCAACCTTTAGTACTACTAAGTCAATTACCAAGTGCGCAGCAACTTCGGTCTGATTTGATGCTAACGGTGTCTTATATTTTACATGGAATCCTGATCTAGTCCTTTATTCACATGAGTAAACATGGTTTGAAAAAGCGTTGTATCCAGCTAATGACTATCACGTGTCATTACTTCACATGAAAGTGACAATCCTGGACGTGTTTCGTAAACTGGATCAAGTGTGCCTTGCTATCAGACCGATAAAGGAATACTGCTGCACAATTTTATTTACTTTGTAAGGCCAACTGACTGACCGTAACTTTTTTTCAGCCTATTCTTGTCCTAACCTGACATGATATACTACTCTTAATGTCCGGTAAAATTATGACACTCAGCATAGCCTCACTGTCTGCTTACACATGTACTTGTTTATCTGCATTTGATGGTTGCAACTCGTGATTTACAGGAAAAACGTTCGAGACGTCCTTACAAGCGGGAGAGTTTTCCCGGATTTCTCATAGGGTATTCAAATAAAGACATTATGCACCTAGTGTGGGTTAAAACAGCTGAAATCCGCCGGCATAATACTAATCGGTGCCCATACCTGTTTATCACCAGGTTGGCCGAATACAGGAATCGTTGACTTACTCGTGTGACGCAACAAAACCAGCTTCCGGCGAGGCGTTGTAGGCAATGAACGGCGTCGTTCTATTAGTCATTTCATACGGTTTATTTTACATCGCGACGTGTTTCTGTGAAATTATGATCAATTTGAGAAAGGATTCTTTAATTCCATCATTTATCAGGACATCTCTACAGTTTTACCTGGAAAATTCCGGTTTGTTTTCCTCTCTTTTTCTTGCTATATTAAAAAATGTTTCACTTGAAACAAACTTGCATCCAAAGTTAGAGACCGCACAGTAACGCACTCAGAAGAGAACAAGAAAATAAAATTCACATAAGCAACCCATTCTTTAGGAATGTTTTGTTAACCATAGTCCTTAACTTGACAAGAAGATCTATGATGTGAATCATCCACTGATTTATCAAAATTGTAAGCTTAGAACTAATTGCAATTAAGTTTGCATGCAAGACGTTGAAACCAGTGGTAGGTCACAACTGTACTGTTTTAAATTGCTACCGTTTATAGCATTTCCAACAAAACTGTTGAGCTTAACCACTGTAACACACAAACTTGTTTAAGGCTAACCGTTTACGGAGAATGAGCAGCTGCGTTATGTTTGATCTCCGTACAACCAATATTCATGATTTTCTTTTTAACCTAAACTGTATTGCAGTTTTTTTGCCGTAGCCCACGCAGTAAACTTCGTAAAGAAAATGATGGTTTAATTAAGATTGCTGTGATCGACAAAAGCGTAGTGCCATCTGTAGAATAAAAAAGAGTGTGAAACGCTGGCCAGACAACTTTCATTCAAGAAACTGAATTTTTAACGTATTTCTAAAGAAATCCAAAATTTATTGTGGATGATAAATATCTGAAGCCTTTTGAGGGAACTAACCCACACGCAAAAATGTGACTGCGTAGTAATGCTGACTTTTGTCAGTCGCACTTACACTGGAGACTGGGAAAATTGCTGCAGTTGGTAACGTAAAACCGACGGATATCTAGAAACCATGGCGTTTCAAAGTTAACTGGTTGAGTGGAAATGGGAACAGCAATGCACCATTCAAAAAGGTGAACGTTACTCGAGATAAAACTAGGCTTTTCCGTTGATATCCAGAAAGATGTTTGGTCATTGAAGGCTGCTGGTAAAATACTATAAAATCCGGGTTAATAATTGAAAAAATCTGACGATCCTCATTCATTTGTGTTGCAGAATAGCATTTATCAAACAAATAATGTTATAGAATATTGAGTATGATGCAGTAAATCAATACACAAATCAAACAGTTTTGGTTAACAAACAAAAATCGATCTTGCACGTTCTCTCACGTATGTTATGTTAACGGGATAGACACCAAAATGTGTCGTTGTCCACAAGCTGTCCTTATAGATAGTGTATACTATTGTTCCAGTTCTGTTTAGTGAACTATAGAATCAATAACCTCATACAGTACAAAGAAACATCGTGGAGATCAAATTGTGTTACAGGCTGGAAACGATTTTACAAGTCTCCAGTTACATCCGAAAGTTTAACGGTGAAGATGTTGGATGGCACATTGATGTGAATAGCGGATGGATATGGAGTGAGAATTAAAAATTGTTGAGGATGGACAAAATTTGACATGGATTCAGAAGACAAAATAATAAGAATTTTGAAACAGATAGAAAGCACATCTACCACACAGTAATTAAGCTGAAGCGATCGTAAAGGTTAATACATCGTTTCACTTTGACGGCCTAAGTCTGATGACCTAGCTACCTGAAGATGTGAATTGCCTCTCAAAGATTATAGTCGAGCCTGCACTGGAAATTAACACCTGGTAGTGCGCTCATGACAGATCCTGATTGAGCTTTAGAGACTGAATAGTCGCGTATGCTGGATAACCCGCGGCTAGAAGGCAAATTACCTCTTCATTGTTACAGATTCATCGAGTCTTTTCACTAGTGGTGTTTCGGTAGGCAAAATAAGATTGACAGTAGGTTTTGTGGCAAGTAGAAGAATACGGAAGTCCAAAAGTGTGTCACATCTGAGATATCGATGATAGTACAGTCGGAATTTCGCCACTTTGTGCAACTCGTTTAGATAGTGAAGTATAGTGCGATCCAGATTCTTACCTTTCTTTCATACTTCCACATTCAAGCGAAACAAAACCTGAGGACTGAAGAAAAGCTTTCAGAGCAAAGCACTCCACAAAAAGCCTTCTAACCAAGTTGATAATGACTTTGACAACTGTGTCGTTGTTTATAGTCGAAATAAAAATCCCGTATCATAGTCCACTGCACGGGTACTTAGCTTCCCCACCTAAAGTTAGCGTTTGGTACAGCAGAGTTGATCACGGTATATTAGTTTGCATGCTTTCCAGTTAAACGGCGACGTGAACAAACTAGGCTAATACTGTTACAGCTCCCAATTACCTCCATTACTTTCCGCAATGAGTCACAGTTTCATGTCGCCTGCTTGTGGTCCTTGCAGCTGTTGAGATGTCGCACCAGTTGGAGGTCACACACCTCATGCTTCTTCAATATATACAGCATTGTCTACCATGTTTGGTCGACTAGTTTACAGAAACAAATAACAAAAACTTTGTCTATTTGAAAGAACTGCCTCAGAAGTCAATTGTGAAGAAATTAGTTAACGCTAGTACTGATGCCCATTTTACTTGACTGCATTCATCGCGATTTATCGTGGAAAATGCCACCGGAATAAAACCGTATTATTTTGCAGTGGTCTGGAAATTGAGCAAAAGTTTTCGCTTATTCACCTCAACGTTTTTGATTAGAATCTTCAATATTTTGGCAAGTCAAATAACGTTGCTGAACAATTTATAAGCTCAGAAGTTGCAAATGTTTATTCAACAATTTTTAGCGTTTATTGAAAACCGGTTGACAGAAAAAATCCTAGGCACCAAAACCTAATCTATAATTGAAAAATACATACTTTATCGTAAAACTGCCATGGTCAGAGTTAAGGTCCTCGATAAAGTTGGACAACCAAACTGAAATGCGGTTGTCCTCTCACTAGGAGATGGACAACCAATTTTTTTTCTAAATCGGTAAATTGTACTAGATTGAGCTTTGCTCATTGTGAAACAATCAAAATCCAAATGGTCGTTCTGTGGTTATTCACACAGTCAAATTGAGTGATATTTAGAGGAAGCTTACAATCGTGCCAGTTTAGTCCGTTTACTGCGAGTTTACTTGAAGTGTGTATCACGGGAAAATGACGGAAGATGGCTCTTCTAGGTTTAAATACCGGAAAAAAGAGGGGTCAGACGAACAGGGAATTACAACAGGGCAGAAATTTACGACTTTCCATGAAGGCGTTAAGCAAGACGTAGCGATAAATCAACGATCTCAAACGTTCAAAACAGGAGTGGGTCCTGATGCCACGGTACTGCTGAATAAAGTTTTAGAGTGAATAACTATGCGACATCAACAATTTCGATCGGCGGGTCGTTTTCGGGATGATTTGAGATTTGATGCCGAACAGGCCAACAGAGTTCTCCCGAACAGTGAACAAATTCAACAACAATGAGGACGAGTTGAACTGCGTAAAAGTTTATACACACATAACTCAAAAAAGTGCAATATCCGATAACCGGCTACTCGCACAACTATCAGCTTGATGCAATAAAACAAAAACCTCTCTGTCAGAATCCAGTTACCGATCATAAACACGGGAGGTATGATATACAAGGATAAATATATGGGTGGGACAAGGTTGGGTCGGATTTTCACACGGCTTAACTTCAAAAGTCGACACATGAGTAGTATATAATAGCAGCTTTAAATGTTATTTCGCTCTGTGCCGATTTTCACCTTTTTATCCATAGGAAATGAATCCGTTTTCACAGACACAAAATGATGTACGCTACTGACTCTGAATGGTCTTCGTTAAGCTTATGGGTGATCACAATGATTGTCCTTTATGTGTAAGTAAGCTAATTTTGGCGTTAGGTCTACTTGCGAAGCATAATTTTTTTGTATTCTGCAAAATAGCTTAAAAGTTGTGTGTTGAGATTTAACAACCAGGAGGGAGATATGAAGATTTGACTACTTATATGTTGTCTGTTCTCCTCTATGATCCGGAAACTTGGCTTGTTTGCGACGAGTGTTTCAACAGACTGAGCGTTTTTTTACTACCACCATCTATCAATTAGCTCACGTCAACTGAAATGACCGCCTGAGTAATAAGCTCATTCACCGGTGTGTATTTAGGACAAGTAATCAGGTTGCACCGTCTACCATGGTTGGGACATGTACTCTGGATATTACACACTGAGACCACTAACAGTTGGGAAAAATCGCATAGTGATCAGGCAACAACTTTGTCACGAAATAAGAAGCCTCTGATCGTTCAATTGCGCAAGGTAGATAAATACTGCCTGCCTAGCTGAGGTCCTGGTTATCACCTAACTCGCTGATTTGAACTGCCAACCGAAATAGCAACCGGCAGCAGTCAATGGTGTGCCTGTATCGATACCATTCCTAGTTCTTCTGCTGACCCCTGTTTGGTCAATCTGTTCAAATGTTTTAAGGTGGTCAAATCACATGACTGTTGGTGTGGAAGAACGACCGAGCCATAGTACATTTCAATCAGGCTCATGGTCGTTTTGGGTGAACTAATAAGTAGAACGGGACTTAGACATGTAGGCAAAGTTTTCTGCGAACAACACCGTGAGCAAACCATACCATAGAGACCGCACAAGCAAAATAAGAGATAAAGAGTCAATAAGCGATAAACAATCAAATATAAAGTACTTGTTAGGATAGGATCGTATTATATAGAGGCCAGTTACAATTCGCAGTCATACCGAACAATTTTTCTAATGCGATTCGTTTAAATAAACAAAAAATCTAGTTGGTTTTGTGTTTTTGATCTGAAATTTACTCTCCACTTGCACCAATGCTGTTCTCGTTTGACCCGTCAGGTAAAGCAATTTAAACTAGTTTTCAAACCGTCAGAGTGGCACTCCTGTCTTTTCGTTTACTATACTGGTGAGTACTGGTTTGAGTTGGTTCATTCTAAAAAAGGGTAACCACGTCACGCGATACCTGTCACAATAAGTGATCATAAGAATATTGGCTGAGTAGATAAGAGTTTCACGTCAAAAAGGCATACTTTTTCACATGTCGTTCAGATCTACCTTTGTCAGGCAAATCAACTGCTGATAAGCAACAGGAGACTGGTTGTTATAATCTGAACAACACTCACGAATGATCACAGTTTTATCATTCCTGTACTTTTCAACCAGCCATGGTAGAACATAAAACACTAGACCAGTTAGTAGTGCAGAAGTTTTCTACAGACGGGATTTGAAACCTGACCATACGTTTGCGAAACAATCCTGCTGATCACGGTTTATATCATTTGTTTACGAAAAAGACAGCTGAATTCCTTGGAAATACGGAAGCAGTGATCAACTTCTGATAAAGTCAAATTTGTGAAGTTTCACTGACCAAATTAGCCTGGCGAAACGCTCTAGACCGTCCAACCAATGCTCGGTCAGTTTCACTTGCTTCGAAGGGAATTGAAAAAATTGCTCCTCATTTAAAAAAAAGGCATATTTAGTTTAGAACATACGTTCAGCAAAATTAACTAATCGCTCTGCAGTATCAGAGTGGGTTTTTTCGCTAGTTCTGACTTAACCAAGGGATTACTTAATAATGAGCATCAGCACAACGCACAATATGTTTTCTCATATCCGTTCTGTTCACGGTTCGGAAGAACTAATCAAAATGACAGATTAACTGAGTACTATTTTGGTCCAACCGGCGATTAAAAGTTAGTGTGACGAAACCTGTTTCCCTCCAAACGGCTCTTTAAATGGAGTTTGATTTTTAAATACACTTAATCTTAAAGCTGTAGCGAAGATGAGTCCAGAGTGTAATATACTTTGGGCTCGTTTTTTCTACGATAGAATTTCACTAATGCCAAAACAGAAGACTGTTAGAGTGATTAAGAACATACGAAGTTTCATGTGCTTTTGTTGGCTCTTTGGGTGTCAACTTATTTCACAACTTTACGTGGGCACATCACATGACAACCATTTACAACTGAATGGATACTTGGTCCATTTCCATCTTTCGCCCCTTAATACTTTTCTATAACTTATCTCCTAACCAAGCGTTGTGCTATCATTCACGCTCCATCTTACTGACTGCGATATTTCTCATAAATGTATCTTGATTACACCAGAAAACTACAACATTCTATCCAACTTGCTGAGGCGAATACAGCACACCCTAATGACAACTTTACAAGTGAGTATGAAAAAGATGGATGAATATTCTATTTAGATATGGTATTGAATCGTCTTGCAGACAGTTCAGTTCATAGGAATATTCACAGGAAAGGAGACTTGAAATGACCAATATACTCACTTTTTCAGTTACGTACTTCTGAGGCAGAAGAGAAACCTCGTTCACAGTTTAACCTACAGAGCTATGAGGATATGTACTGATGACATGATTGATGCAGAAATGGTGTTTCTACGGCGGATTTTCGCAGAGAACGTCTATCCTGTAAAATTCTTGAATAGACACATGGAACTGACAGAACCGAAAGTTAAGCTCCCATCTGCGGTAAAGAAGTTGGTTTATATGATGTTAGACTATAAGGGCTAGGCGTTGGCTGAACTAGTGACTCGCAGAATAAGTAACGCAGTTGAAAAGACCTACCGCGCAGCACAACTGCGAATCTTGTTCAGATCCAATCCGGCAGTCCACGTACAACTCAGAGATACGTTGCCTAAATGTGTAACCTCGTTTTGTGTTTACTCTTTCACATGCTCCTGTGGATCAGGTTACATCGGTCGCACAACCAGGCGCCTTTCTCGGAGGATACGCGAACACTACCTCAGATGGCTGACTAAGGGCGAGATGAAGTCGATTTCGAGTGCAATTCTGGCGCACCTTGCTGACTCAGGGCACCAAATCTCACCAAAAGCAGCTTTCCAGCCCATTTACTGCCTGCCCAGCCGTCAATCCAGACGAGTCAAATTTCGTATTCTGGCCACTGCGGAAGCGATCGGAACTCGGTTGTGCAATCCACAGCTGTGCACTCAGAAGAAATTTGTACAAGCCCTGCGGTTACCATGACCGCCCGTTACCGACTCGACATCACCGGAGGTCAATTTTGTCACCTAATGGCCCGCCAATTTACAACCGCGTAATGTAATTGTATGACTAATTGCCTTTGATTTTGCTCGCTTGACAACCATGATGATATAAGATGTTATGTAATTGGCCCTGTGA
Source organism: Paragonimus heterotremus (assembly GCA_013368495.1). Lineage (NCBI taxonomy): Eukaryota > Metazoa > Platyhelminthes > Trematoda > Plagiorchiida > Troglotrematidae > Paragonimus > Paragonimus heterotremus. The sequence continues at coordinate 241,838 of LUCH01000121.1, read as the reverse complement.
TGGATAACCGAAAACCGACTGTTTGCCAAAACACATTTTTACTTCTAATGAACTCATGAAGTTATTCGAATCGCTGAAACTACCCAAGTTTAACTGAACACACTTCCAAGTCAAGCGGTTTCTTGTTGTGTTACCCAGATAAGACTTGTTTTCAGGCCTTTTGCTATCTACGAATAATTTCTGAGAAATCGTTGCTCACTTTCTCCATCTGCTCTTTCTGATTTGCTTTGTTTTCAACAAGTATGATGATGTACAAAAAATTAGTCATTTCCTATATCTCACATCGGCCACTTGGAGGTCATGCAGATTTGAAGAAGTTTGCGTGATAATTTTCCCAAGATAAACACCCTATTCTTTGTGTAACTGTTTCTACCGTTGTAGTTGTAATTTCATGTAGAGTGTTCACTCTTCAAGTGCATACAATCTTAACGAAATGACCTGGAAACATTAAATTAGGCGTCGAGTTTAGAATGAAATTTTGGTATTTTTGAAATTCCGTTCATCTCTCCTGAAGGCCCTTTATGTATGGTATTCATTCATTTTTGGAACTGTTTGTTGGTTTGAGCGTAGATGTCAACCCATATTTGCAGTACAGAGCATCCACGTGACAATGAATATTTTGAGGTTAGCACACAAGTGTTTCGTTGGTAACGGTTTATCTTCTTTGAGGAAAGAGTATTTAAGGCAACTGGAACCAAGTTGATGGGAATGCATTGCAGCAAGGGATACAACCTCATGGTTTCCAAACAAAAACTATGCTTCTTATAGTGAGATGCAGTGAACCATCCAAACCGACTTGAACGGTTGGATGACCCATGATTGCAGCTGGTCGCACCAAACACAGTCATAATACCACAAGGAAGAATTGCTTGTCAGGACAAGCACTTGAATTACAAGTAAGCGTATTCTGATTGAAAAACAAAACTAGCGGTGTTCGGTTTTACGCCGTCTGGTGTCTGCCGTAATGTAACTGCATGAGATGCTGTCAGGGAGAACACGGTTAGGGGATATCTGAATAACTACGGTTCAAATATACGAATACCTGATGGTTGTCTACCTTATCCTAAATCAGAAGCGAGTTAATTGAAATGTGATGAATAAAAATCGATTTTAAGAAATGTTCATTTTGTTCAACGTTTCAAGACACTCATAAACTAGTCAAGCGTGCTCTGGTTCTTTCCTGTTTCTAGATGAATGGACTCCAATTCAAGCTAAACTTCCTTTAGGTCCAGTCGACCAAACTGCAAGGTAAAATCTTCGGTATCCTCTGTGCGCTTCAGAGCGCTTCTCACGGTGACTGCAATCAGCGTAAACTGCACGCTAATAGAAATGCCTTCCTCCTGTTCAAGAAAACTGTGAGGAAACGGTCAGGATTTGGTGCGCATCGGAGATTTATCTTTGTAAAAAGTGGCCTTTTCTGAATACACGGACTCAAAAATATCCATGCATTCCTCAAGTTTAAAACTTTCGAGCAGCAGCTATAAAGAATAACCTTCTTTAGGTACTTATTGTTTTTAGTAAAAGAATATTGTGTTTTTTCAGGTCCACGGTGCGAAAAACACGAGAAAGTTGTAATGTGACATAGTTCTCGCCAATATTTACGTAACTGCTCCGCTGCATATGGACTAGTGAACCGTGTGTGGAATACAACACATACGAACTATAACTTTAGTAACACTGAAACATCTTAATTCTCATCCATTGTTTCCAGTGAGTGTCAGGGAAGCCTGCTTCTGTCAAACAGCTAAAGATACTGGCGCTCGACGACTTCATTTCTAACATAGTCGCAGGATATATGTGCAGTAGCTACAACCTGTCGAAACGAAACCTGATGCATAGGCTGTTTTTGCCCTACAACATAATGACATTTTTGCTTTTTCCTACTCCAAATCATTTGTCAACTTATGTAGTTACGGACACTAACGTCTTTCGCGATCCATATCGTCTGGTTTGTCTCAAACGCTACCTCAGGAAGTGACTCAGTTTTGAGGCGTGATACGTCATCCGATAATCACATGCTGTATCCGTTTTTTCTCGGTTCAGTGGAAGAAATTCAACTGTCGGAAGCCGTTTTAACTTCTTCGCCGCGAAACATCTCCGGTCCAAATTTCTTCTTGACATATAAAGACAGAACAATACAACATTATTCTAGTTTAAAGTAACATCAGGTTCACTGCTCTCACGCATGTTTGGACATCTGTGCGATCGGTGATAGGTTAGTTTTTGAGCAACACATTATTTGTTGCTATAGGCTTTAATTTTTCTTTTTAGTGCATTATCATTTGTCAAATCTTACTACTAATAACAAGTTACTTAAGAAATATTGCGACACTATCCTCCGAGTTTTCTCTAATTACCTAGTTTTTTTCCACTGGATGAACGGAGATGCCTTTTTCGCGAAACTATCTGGTTTCAGGTTGAACATCACACACAGTTGAACGCAGATGTCTCATTCCCATAGAATTTCCAGTCGACCCCTTTGGAAAAAAACACTAGAATCGAATGTCGCTCTCATTAGAGCTTCGATCAATTGTAGTTGATGTTTACTTTGAAATTAACCAGATCCCCGACTGCTCCTCAGTACTCTACAGTTTGGCGAATGCACTTATGAAAGCTCCACTCACGTTCGCAAAGAGGGTACCAGGAGAGAGTTTCACACCTCTCCCAACGGCCTGAAATGAGTATAGTCAAAGCAGAACTACAGACTATTCGTCATGAGCAGGTTAATTTTTAGTTCAGGCGAACAGCCCTCACTTTATCTTCGTGCACTTCGTTCGTGAAGCAGTATGTGAACATGGTTTACTTTAGTGACTTGTTTTGTGAAGTACCCATTAACAATTTATCTTGGGACCAGGGATAACACTCTACGGTTTCTGTTTGGGAAGAACTTTTGTCTTATTTGAAACCTGAAGAAGTGTTTCTTGTGTGGTTCCGGAAGATTATTCTCGTCTCATAAAGATGTTTGTTAGGCCAGGGTGGTTCTTTTGAGGAAATGGTGTACACTGCATGGCCGTTCATGCTGTTCAAGGACTTCGGTATTTTCCCGTTTAATTAGAAACTCATTATACAATCTGACCCTAAACTTTAATAGTCGGATCGAGTACAAACCAGGTAGAACTGTTTTGTCCAAACTTTTCCACCCTGACCAATAATAAACTGTTCAAATTTGAAACTACCTCGTTCATGTTCAAAATAAATGACATACGTTTTATCAAGCACACACAAATGATTGAAATATTAGTGGCGTTCTTGGCACCCCTCACACGACGTTCAAGAAATGTCCACAAGAAGTGCAGATAATCGTTGTTTTCGAAACATTGTCGAGTAAATCAGTGCAACGGAATCCCAGTGATCCATCATCCACTGTAGAAGTAATGTGTGTACGGTAGTATCCAAAATAGGTTGATGGAGAGAACAACTGCGGTTTAATCTGGGTATACTTTTAGGGTGATATGGATAAGAGCATTAACCTAGAACCGTCGATCCTTTATCACATCGAAATAGACCAATAAGTTGACAGTGAACAAGTTACATAATGAGAACCAGCTGAGTTATCTGGAAAATCACTGACAACCACAATGGTTAAGGATCAAACCTGCACTGCAAATGATGTGTTGATTACTGACCAAACTACTTTGGTCTGGAATGTTATATACTGCTGACTGCATGTGAATGATTGTATGGCAACAATCGAGCTTTTCCGCGACCTTCTTCAACCACTAGCAATTAAAGAGAGTCAAAGTCAGGCCAACTTTCATTTGGCATACGGCAGTCAAAGCAATGATGGAATACTCGGTTTTACTGATCAAGTTTCCCCTGTCCATTTCGTCTTCATTGGATTGAAACACTGGATGTTTCGCACAGAATGACTGCTCTTTCCCAAATTCACAGAATCCAAATGGCTACATAGTTGTACAAGCCCAACTTCGGTCCATTCTGAAATAGCGTGAATTTCTTGTGATCTTTCGCTAATTAACATTGAATAGCAAGAATGAATTCACGGTGCTTTGAAAACAACGCCATAACGACCATCCAGTTTAAGTATTTAAATGCAAGTAATGTAGGGAATGTTTTGGGGGCATTTTGCCGAGCCGGACACATGAAACAGGCAATACCGGGTTGAAAAGGTTTCATTTGTATCCCATGCACCTGAACAGTGTTCTAATTTGAGCTTATAAAAGGCCTTAGATCACTTAACTAAATGTATGTCAGAATCTGACCGAGGTTGAGTACTAAATTACAACCTATGTGCTGAGAACTTTTGGAAGCAAATGTACCTGGTTAACTTTAACCTGGTGACTCTGAATGTGTTAACGAAAACGATTGTTTCGTCAGGAATATTTCAAGCATTATATAGTCTGTATTTCATAACATGACTTTATCCAGTCGGTGGTGCATTACAAATAAGATTGATGTCTGATGTAGGAGGGGTTTGGTCAACTTTCTTCCAACTTGAAATGCCACTTTAGGCTAACCTACGTACAATGGAGTGCATGAGCAAGATAGGTGTATGCAGTATGCAGGGTCACACAAATTCTGACCGAGTTGTGATGTTCACAATGTTTATGTTAGACCAAGTTGTTTAAGTGAAAAAAGTGGAAGACTGAAGACCTTTAGACGTCGCGTTGGAGAACACTCCGCTTTCCACTGTATGATATTCGGATAGATGACCAGGACTCGAGTGACTGCCCCAGTTACGACTGTTCTTGATAGGATGAAATCGACGGAGTTTATCCAGGTCAGTAGCATCATGCTTAAACATGAAAGGACCAGATGAATAATAAACTACAGGCAAGTGTGAACATGACAGTAATAGAAAACGCAAGGATTTTCTCCCGTACACTTTACTAGAGAGCATGGTGCAATCTTTAACGCCAAAGTGTAAACCATCTACGTGCAAATATGCCCAAAAAATTGCTCAACTAATTTTTGCTGACCATACGAAAGAATATTTCTAATTTAAATTGCCGTTCTATTCAATGACCTGCTCAATGACGCACTCGAAACGAATGAATGCACCGATTATCTCGTAGCCGTTTTTATGGATTACGTTTATGCCCAAGGTCTCTATACAGATCTACTGACAAGATTTCTACAAACTCTTCACGTGGCCACGGCTACTGAATATAAAATACAGACGGGTTGCATTTGGGAAATGTGTAACTCAAAAGATTCGTAAATTCATTGGAGTTACTAAGAATGTGGTGGTCAAGTGTCTCAAGTGAACGCTTGCATACATTCGACTTTCCGTTGACCGTTGAAATGAAAGTGGGTAAAGGGGGGTATATCCGTTTTTTTTTAAAATGCCTTAGTTAAATGAGTAAAAGTTTGACGTTAGAAAAGAAAATGGACTGGAATGAGAAACACAACGGAGACATGTCCTATCAACAATAATAATACATACATTGTTCAGCTTGAAACAACAAAGTCCATGAGTTGCCAGATATCATACAGCATAACTGGAAGTAAACTTACTTCACTGGATAGATTCCGTAGGTTACGTTGTCTGGAGTGTTGCTTGAGTATTTCCACAATTTTACCAATTTTGCTTTTGCATCTGTCAACTGATGCTACTGTTATGACTGACTCAATTGTGGTGTATTAAGATGGATAGATTAGGATGTTGAATTATTTCGGGCTGTAGGTCATGTGGCTTTGTTGAATTTCGCAGCTTCAGTGAGTCCAATGAGTTTGCTACTGTTGGCCAGATTCATCGGGATCCCTTTCGGAAACGGCTAGGTTATCGGTGACACAAATTTAACAGGAAAACTGACCCAGTTTGACCAATCCGTTCAAATATGCTTTGTCTCCCTTCATCATATAAGATACCGGCTAAGTGGTTTTATTACTGATCTCAGGATTGGGTGGAGCTATACGCTGAACACCATGCAAAAAGAAAGACTGAGGAACTTTCCGGACATTTGAGTTAGTAGCCGGAATAAAAAGTCATTTTATCTGGGTATTAAACCACAGTAGGAATGAAGTTAGGGGCAGTTGAAACGAATGTATCGAAGTCCCTTACTCGAATGGTAGTGCATATTATATGATGTCCGAGCTAGTTTCGAGTTCGGGGACTCTAACTGGGGTGACCTGTTTCATAAATAAACGTATAAAACACGAGTCTATTCTTCTTAGCCCTCCACAGTTCCTCAATTTCTTTGATGTTGTCCATTGTGCATAAAGTGATTTTACCATCAATACAATGAGGCTACGAAAAGGTGACAAGTTTTGAGATTCCCACCAAAAAACATGAGTGCTAACAGTCCGAAATTGGTTAATTCGGCATATCAGTACCAATGCAGCACGAGCCAGAGAATGCCTTTCGGGGCATCTCATGAAAGTGACGATTATGGAATTGATTGATGAACCAGTGATGTCTATATTTATCAGTTACGCACGGACAGAGCTCTACGTGGTGATGCGACTGCTCAAAACTGTAGAAGGCGTAATTAACCAACAGAGCTAGTCTTCACTCTCTATTTCTTATTAATCTGGGGGAAATGATTATATAGGTGACGCACAAAAGGAAACTCTTTTGGAACACTTTCCTGTAGTTTAGTAGCAGCACGAAACGCTCAAAATGATCGTTTGGATAATCACCCGTGGTCGGTAACATAACGACTGATACGGAGTTAGCTAACGTTTAAATTCAGGTAAAATAGTGTACATTTGTTAAGTCCTGGAATGTTTGTTCTATCAAAGAGATCGTTTGATTAGTTTTGTAAACTCCGCAAGGCACAGTTTTAGCACCATTGCAGAGACGAGAGTATGTCCTGGAGACTTAATGTTCCTACATTTTAAAAACCTCTAAAACTACTTGTACGGCGTAAAACCTCTAAGTAGTTAGGTCTTGGTGGTTAGGACTTTAGATATCCCCGAATTTGGAGAATATTTTTCTTCAAAAGTATTTAACGTTCCTCTACTTGTTTTAATGATCCTACCATCATGATGAGAGTGGAATACAGCAGGCTAATGTTTGATGGTTTAGTAAGGAGTTCGTGACTCAGCAACGAGACAAACGGTAGTCGTGGTCTAACAACTAACGGACAGTGTGATGCGGCTTTGATATGGGCAATAGACTAGGCTATTCTAATAGAATTTGGCTAAAGAGAATCATGTTTCACAGACTGTAAAGTACAGGTTGTAAATGGCTAACAGTGGATGGGATAAAACATCAACGGAATCATGAAAAGTCAAGACAGTGCATCGGACTGATGCCGCAACAGTAAACAGCAAGTGTAACAGAGTTGCGCCCCATTTTCTCGAAAAAATCAAAGAGGTTGCAGATATACATGATATCGGTACCTTCCTCGGAACACGTTGGCTACAGTCGGTACTATGACAAAAACGCACCTTTGTTAACTCTGCGTTCGGAAAGTGGCCAACTCTTCTCAGTTTAGTCTAACTGGTTATCTGAGGATGTTGTCATATAAGTTGAACGGCACTCATACTTGTTCACAGCCATCGTATTCGGATAATCAGTTTAGCTAAACCTCTTTAAAACCAGTCGCTTAAAGTAAGTTTTTTTAGATTTCATCTCTATTCAAGCTTTACCTTACTACTTACTAAACTACATAGCGAAATTATACAGACAACTGTTGTTTTCCTATACATGGCTTATTTACACAGATAACAACTTGGTGCACACATCCGCCTGAAATGTACACATAGTCTGAAACATTTGTCAACGTTGACTGTTAAAAACACGATCAGTGCACCTTGACGAGCAATCCCTATCCCATAATCACCGAAGTAACTCAATTAAATGTGGACTAATAGAGTAAACGTGGCCAATGGTCGCCGTTTTTTAATACATTATTATGGATCACATGTGCACGCCATTTATTAAAAAGTGCAGATGTAACTGACAACTTGAATACGACCTTCAACAGCTAGGAAAGACTCAACTGCGAATAATCTGTGTCCCGAATGGATTTGAACTAGTGAAAAAATGGACACGGCGAAATGCAGCGAAACCTCTACCAACCGTGCCACCAAGCAACAGTAAGAACTGAAAAACTTCGCATTTTGATCCACTTGACCACTTTTACCCATACGTCAAATATAATTTTTCATCTGATCCACCACGTTGATTGCACAAGGTTGATTTTTCTTCATATTTATCACACCTACCGTAATGACTGTCAACGATAGCTTTTCGGTATCATTAATAGACTAAACTGTCAATGCACAAGCACATCTAGTTCCGTAAACTTGCCCAGACAACAATCCTTAAAAAGCTTTCCAGCCAGCTTCGTAATGGGACTGCACGTAGGCACAAACTAAGGCTTATTGTTTGACGGTGCAAGTTACGTCTGTCATTTTAACAGTATGTATTGAACTACTGTCTTTGGGATGATCCGACGTATGATCCCTTGTGAGGCCCAAATGTTTTTGTTCCTTTTGTCAAAGTGCAAGCTCACAAATTCGCCCACATTGTTTCCCTTCCAATCACTACAACCATAGGCAACCTACGACTATCCTGAGACACCCACAAACCGAAGCACAGTATGCAGATTAAAGACTTTCGAACAACCGTCAATAGTGCAGTAATCGGTTAGGTCTAACAGAGTGATTTGCTGATCGGTGAAAATTACTGTATGCTATCCACATATTTAGGACATAAGTCACTTTGACGATAAAAATTGTGGGGCATTTTGGTTCGCAGTCAACTGGGAAGGTTGCCTGACTGAGAAGTGACGTCTAGTCCAATATTTCACGAATGACTGACTTCGAATAATTGATTTTAAGGGTGCTGTCTTGTCAATATGCCAGTAGAAGCCTTTTCTATTTATCACCTGTGAGTTTCGGCAGCATAAAAAATCTTCTACATTTGCCTCGTTTCCTCTTCAGGAGTTTCAGCAGCAGTGAAGAACTGATGCACTACGGACTGAAATTGCCCCGTACATAATATCTCTATAGTTGAGTGAATCCAATCTAATCTTGAGATGCAGCACTCACAACACTCCGTATAGTAGGTTTTTCTGAGCATTTGTTACAAAGTAAACGAGTATCCCACATATCAAAATGACAGACGGTTTGTGAGTTGGCGACGTTCAAAAGGTAGATTGGCATATACATGGAAGTACCTACGTACAGTTAACGAGACTGGAAACGTGAAGGTCATATGCTATATTTTATTGCCATAATATATTTGGGACTGAGGTCTGGATATCAGTAAACGACAGAACGATTCTCCGTAATGTCATTGATTCAGTTTTTCAAATTTAACATACAATTCTATCCAACCTGCGTTTTCCGTTGTTGACATCGCAAGCGCCAACTCACCAATCTTTACGAAGCGAAGTATGCAGAAACATTTGCCTTGTGAATAGTTATTAGACAGGATTTATAGTTGCTGAGTTGTGAATAACATCAGTGGATCTAATACCCGATTGACACTGTTTGGATAAACACGAGGAGATTCATCGTAACTAATTGGCTGAAATTTACATTGCAGACCCAACGTATAGACAATTTACTAACACATGTTGATTACATATTATATACTTACTTCTATCAGGAAGAAATGTGTTTCAAAGGGTTTCAATATTATTCAAACTAACTTGCTTTCTACTGGGTATGATTTTGACATTTGAAAGTTACAGTGACATTAGTTTGCCCCCACTCAGTAGATCTAGGTTACTACACTTGTTTACAGCACTTACTGATTACAGAGAGTTACTTGCCAGTACCACCAAATTATCAGCTCACTGTTTTGTTTGTACGTGAATCATCCAAACAAGTATGATATTGAGGTGATAATCCGGAATATGTTCTTACCGATCTGATAGCACGGCCTTGTCGTCTACAGTGCCGTGGACAATAATGTAAAGCTGAAGATATATATTCCCTCCCTGCCTTTAAATTTGCGATCAGGTTTTTGCATCAGATGAATCTACTGTGACTTCCTGAACTTCCATTTCCACTGTACGTTTTATCTAATGAATTTCATCGAATGTCACCTGCGGTCTAGTAAAAGGAGTGAAAACGGCTATTTTCGGCTTCACAGATCTAGAGGATTCATTTGATCCATGCGCACAATCTACATGGATTTATTTGATTCGATAAAATATTTGATATATGAGTGCATTAATTGTCACATCTTGTTTTCGACATTGAGTCCTCAGTTCATTAGCATAACGTTTGAATGGGGAGGGTAAACTGATAACAATAAAGGTGAACGTGTGTGTAAAGCGGGATCAAAACTACCAAGAGCACACGGATTAAATTTAAAGTAACTGTTACGTCAAATTTGTGAACGAAGACCCTGAGTCGACGAAGGATCAGACAAGCAAGGAGTAAATTTGTATTTGAACTATCGTTCCGTGTTGGTTATATATCTTTGGACGCAGGCTCTGTCTGTTTCTCCGGTTTCGTGTTGCACATGTAGCCATTTGTAAATTATGAATTGTAACTTGTATACGCTCTAAGTACGGGTCCCCCGTGGTTCCACCAACCCCACGTCGTTGATTTTAAAGATGTGAACAGGTGATTCGATCGGAGTCACATATGAAGTGGAAGGTCTAATAAAACGTAGCAGACAGAGTTGCAGAAGTAGCGACTTGTGATGGCTGCTCAAGTTTGGCGGTAACTGACTAGTGTCCAGGTGTGGGCAGACTGGCACTGACTGCGAAAGAACAGACGGGCAATATGTACCATCCTTTGCTGGTCATAGTATTTTTTCATTTTTAAGCACAGGTAGTTGTTATACTGCAGAGACAAGCGCGTAATTAACTGCTCAGTTAGTTCCCCAGTTACTTAGGTTCCAGAAATAGGATAAAACGTGGCGCTGCATGAGCGCGCTATTTTTCTGGTTTATAGTGTGCTAATATTTAACAATCTAGTAGGAAAACTGTAACTGTCAATGTTTCGTTTGACAGACTCACTGATAAACTCAGAAGAATGACTTCACCCAGTCAGTCGTTTTGTTTTCATCACCGTAGCATGTTGATGATGTCTACTGTAGAACTACCCTTGGTGGTTGGGGTGGTTCTGATACAACTATGAACATTTCTGAAGTATGTAAAGCGATAACCCGTCGAGTTCTGCTCCGCACAGTCGTCAGCCAACATTAGCGAAAATTTATTCTCGCGCCATACTTGTTTTAGGAAACAGTGACTTGAAAATTCCTTCTGGTATTATTGGAGACAAGGGCTTTAAACTAATGGCCGTTACCAAATACCACATTCATCTGCATAAGTTTTGGACTGTGGTCATCTTAGTTTGAAGTTATTCTGTTAAAAACTTTGATAAAGCGTTTGTGTCATTTATGAGGAATATACGACTGCTTAAATAACCAATACAAAACCTGCAACATGCCATTTATGAAACTTTTTATGATGGCCGAGTTCTTCTCATCGCTGAAGCTATGTGAAAACGAATTTCCGTAGCCTGTCTATATCCCAGTATTTACCAGAAGTGGGTTGTGCTTTTGGGAGGCAGTCTAGTACAAAGTCGCTGTAATTATATTTAACATAATGTGTGCTAAACAGTTGAATGGATTAGTATTTGTCCAAACACCGGTTTAGTAACTGACATTCCTGGTTAATATATACAGGACCATTGCTTCCGAGCCTCGGTGAACACTACGTTCTCCGCTTATTTACTTCAGAAAAGTTGGAACCATTGTCTGTCAGTTCCACACGGTTTTAGCAGCTGTGCTTGACAGTTTTAAAGAACGTTTCAGACAGTTGATTTAAACACGGTGTACGCCGGATTATCCAGCTATATTGTGGTAAGAGCTTTTTATTGTTCGTATTCTAAATTCGTTGACATAATAGAATGTAGCAAATGTTTCCGAAAAATATGATTCTCATTCATTCGGTTACAATCAGAATTCCTCTTAACAGTACGTAATCCACACATGCTCGAACAGCTTTGATAAGGCCGATCCATTGAAGCTGAACATTAGAAACGTTCCTTACTTACAATTTTGAGTAATTCATCAGTGAAATGTTGCCACCGACTGTGTGTTAGACATCCATTCAAAAACCAAAAGCACACAATTGATGGGTTAAAACAAAAGATATATATGTATGGTATCACAAGATAAATGTTAGTCGAAAGGTCACGAAGCGTTAACTGTGGTTAGCAGTTCACATTTGTTCAGGTTGTCACGGTGGTATGACGATTACGAATCTTTTGGCAAAACAGCGTAACGAGTCAATCTTCAGTTTTATCATTACATCCAGAGTATTCATAGGAAATCAAGCTTGCAAACAACTGTTTCGTTAATTTTCAACAGACATATGCAATCACAAAGTAATCGTTCTACAAGTGTACAAGACTTCAATATGGTCATGTGCAATGATAACAGCTATTGAAATTGAGGTTCATCGTCTAACTGGATGGGGATGGGTTAGTTTGTATTGTGTTTACATGAGACACATGACCGGTAGGTTATTCACACAAAGTGATCACAGCTGTTGCAAGAATTTTGCGCAGTAAGCGTCACATCTATGCAGTCTTTCTGCCCTGGTCTTCATGCACAGCCATAGAAGATTTCATGTTGTGACTAACCGTTTTTAGACACACAATGGTGGTAAGTTTAAGCAAACTGTAATGGCCACTACGATTGCAAATATACGTTCCTTGACCTGTCTCAGTTGTAGGTCGGCTTGAATTACTCAGCCATATTGGTCAGGTGGTTCTAATCGGTCAGATGTACGGCGATTGCAACCGAACAGGGCCTTAGCGACTCTCTCATTAGCCACGTATGTTAATGTTCTTAAATGCGTTCGGGTAATCCCCGTGTTGTGTGGCCTGTGCAGCTACTTTCACAAGAGCATACAAGGCATGTAGAGCTGAACATCCAGCTGCTGCCCCCTGAGACATTTGAACAAGCGCAATAACGTTCCAGTTGTCGTGATAATTTTCCATATCATCAAGGACAAGTTAGAAGGCAAGGTATTAGGTAAAAAATATCGACCCCAAATCGGTTGCGATCCGTAGCATTTAGCTGATCACCCTTAGTAAAGTACCCAGTAGGTCACATGTTAGAAATGCAAAACAATTTGCAATTAGACGGGTTAATCGGAAGCCGGTGGGTTATGGCTTGGTCATACAAATTGTCACGATCACTGATGCTTACTTCATTCAGTGAGGTTAGCGGCTAATGAGAATGTTTTCATGAAAACAAAAATCAGATGTAGTTATTTCGATAGCGAACCATCTTTATTTTACATATTCTTCTGAATAATATGAACGGTTCTGGAAAAGTGCGACAATCTGGGCGAGCCTAAATCGAGTTCACCAAACAGTTGCTGCCGACCAATTCAGCTTCTCATTTAGACTAGTGTAAACCCATCTGTATTGACCAGATTCAGTATGCAATGAATATACTCAGAGGTAGGGTGTGCTCAGTTGGAAAAATTTATAGCAGTGTGTCTAAATCTGACTTTAGTATACAAAACTTTGACTGTGCATGATGGATTGTAGTTTTCGACTAGTGATACACTTGTTTACAAAGCGCAAGAGTTTATCCAAGGGATATCTTAAAAAGAAACACTAGACTCAGTTTTCACTCTCAGTAGATCAGATCGTCAGTGGTGTATTTCCTGGCCACTGCCGGGACTTGGACCACGGCCACGCTGTTCATGAGGCAACCGTGTTTACCATTGCGCTACTAACCTCACATTAGGCTCGGCCGAATTATCATGTGTGAACACAACCACTTTCGCTTGTGATTGATGATCAGTTTTCCCGATCCCCTACTACTCATCAGTAATCAAATACCGCTCAACAAGTCAATGATTTATGTGATTTCAACTTGGAGAGAAGTCCTAGCCGAGGGGTCATCGATTGGAGTTAACAGTCAGTAGCTGTGTCTCCTCTCGAGGCGATCGGGCGAACTGATTATTACTCACAAGCGAAAGCGGTTGAGCGTTCAGATATGATAATTCGGTCGTGCTTAATGCGAGGTCAATGGCGCAGTGGAAACACGGTTGCCTCATGAACAGCATGTCCGTGGTTCAAGTCCCGGCTGCAGTGGCGATGATATGCATTACTGACGAGCTCTAATGAGAGCGAAACTCGAGTCTAGTGCCTCTTTTCGAAAGGGGCCGACTGGAAAGTCTATGGGAATGCGAAAGCTGTGATTAATTGTGGGTGATGCTCAATCTATATGAAAATCAAAATCCCTTACTACTCAACAATATTTTAAAAATTAGACGGTATATGCGCCAACTGAATTGTATTAACCACAGGATTTGCCCAGGATTCACGATAATATCTTTATTTTTTTTCCTTGAAAATTTATTTTCTAAAAACAAGAGCTGTGGCGAAAACACAATTAATCAATGAAACCATAGTCGGCTAAATGTTGAAAAACTCTCATAAAATTTGCAATACACGGAATTTCACATTTATGACGAATAAAGCAGAAACTCATCCAAACCTGCTGGCTAAAAACTGAACTTTTTTTTCTGTACATCTATCGATTTCACGACCATCTGCAATAAATGTTTCGTTTGTAAACGCTCCATCAAACATCACCCCCAACCTTACTTCACAACTTGCAAAATGAAACACAGTTATTGACCTAGGTCCCATAAACACCCCCGCTGGTCGTTCAAGCATGCGCAGATATTCGACAGTGATAGGTTTATTGCTTCACAATCGGTAGGCGGTAAAATATTTCGTAAATTGCTGGCAAAACTGCCACCTGTACCAAATTGCGAGAGTTTAACGCTAAACTGGGTGCAAATGCACAGGAAAAGGAACTTTGCAGTTCTGCTTGGGACAAAACAAAATTGAAAGACCTGACATAAACACTCTGGGTAGAGCAAACGCTGGGGTCATCATAACAGACATTGTTTTGTTTTACTTATTGAACGATTTGCCATACACTTTATTTCGGTTTTGCCAATGAACTACGTATGAAAACGGAACATAACGAGAATATTTCGTTCGTCCGTTTTGTGCGAAAGATGATTAGAAAACGAGTATATGGATATGACAGGTTTCGTACAGTAGTAAACAAAAAATAAACCACATGTAAGTGATTGAATTTTTGTTGAATTTTTGAAACTTCCGAAGCATACCAGATCATTAATACAACGGAAGGAACTGACATCCTCATGCACGACAGAGTATTTAAATAGCACGCAATCCTACAGAGTAAGTTATACGTTGCTGGAAGTTAGCTGACTCAAAATGTCTTCTTCCGCCATATTTCTGATTTGCTTTCTACTACTACTGAGTTGAAATGTGCGGCATGTGATGACATTTGCTAAACACTGGATTCTGGAACTTATTGGATGTACTTGCCCCGCCATCATATCAAGTATTTTGTCCTCATGTTTTCTAACCTCTCTGATAGTTTCCCGTACTTGTTTGTTATTACGTTTATAGTTAGACACACGTTTATTTTTCTCAACAGAATGTGAGGTATCTTACTCACCTTAAGTCAAGAAACAGCTGTGCGCTCACAATGAAAACATATTGACTAAAGTGGTTAGTTACATGTTGTAATTGACTATTTTGTAACCATTTTTCGGATAGGTAGAAAAACTGGTAAGCATTGAAGGATAAAATTTACCATAGGCACGGAGTTGCGCACAGGTACTGGTTTGTGGCTGGACCAGATCAAAAATAAGATGGCGTCTTAGAAATAACAAATGGGACAATCAGAACCGGACAGTGTTTCGAAACCAAACGACTCACATACATCAAGGCGTTGAAACACATCGAAATTAATACAATGGAAACTAGGATTATCCCACCCGTCCCAGACAGTTTTCATGGATCTGGATTAGTTTAAAATATTTGACCAGACGTTCGTAAATCTACCGGTGAACAACAAAACTTACGTGGAATCACACCAATCTACAAGACAAATAATATGGCAGCAGAAACGAAGTTAAATGTACAAATACACTCAATGTGGTCTCTTGATAAAAAAATATTTCTTCTGTCAAGAAATTGTTCCTTATATTGGTTGAATACGGAACCCCAATATTTTACAGTTCATGACCCACTAAAGTGAATCGATGTAGCGAACAAGTCGATTTTCGGTTATTTATCATCATGCCAAATACATAACATTTATTTGGAAACGTGTTATAAAGGCGAAGCAGACAGCACGAACTACAAGTTTTAGATCAACCTTGTCAGACAATATTTTGATGTGTTCACTTCACAGTGACGACGCAACCCGTGAACGTTTGGTCCGTCATTATATGCGTGGTGGATCATGACAGTCACATGGCCTGAAAAAAGCAGTGCATTGGGCAGAAAAGCGGACGGTGTAATCCAGTTCCGGTCAACTCAACTGGGCCCAAAATTCGACATCTCACAGCTTTCGACTGATTGCTCTTGGCTCGATAAGCCAATGGAAAAGAGACCAGGTTGACAGTACAGCGCAAGTCGATATGATGTGCCTCGCTCGCGCTGGTAACTGTTTTAATCTGTCCACTAACGGCCCGGCTGAATGGTGCTGACGTATACCTTCAGATAGCCGCTTGGTCGTGTGATCCAGTTCCACAGGAACAAGTAACTGAGCACATACAGGAGAGTGCCGCAGAAGCAGACCCCTTATCTCTTAACTGTAAACAGTTTGGCCGACAAAGAACATTGCGTTGACAGCTTTATTGAATCTTTCAGTGATAGTTACAGTAGGCAACGAGATACGCACTATTTTCCTGCCCGCTGGAGACACCTTTTTCCTTTTCTCACGAAATTACACGGTGTCTCATGTAAGTCCCACTGGAGTACCAATTCTGCAACAGTAATGTGTGTAAAAAAATGTCACCTAAAATCATGTACCATGTGCACAGTGTGATGGCTCTATCACCCTAAAACTTTAGGATTTCTCTTTTGCAACAGACGGACAAGGTTACTGAAATGATTACGCTACAAATTCCAGATCTATTTTCTAGAAAAGATTTGAATTTCTACATGTTATTTGGATCAACAAAAGGTGCTGTATCAATAAGACATCACACGGATTGAGCTTTGGCGGGTCAGTTAAATGGGGAAAGGAGAGAGCATCTCAGTATATACAAATATATATATACAAATTAATGAGAACGCGCTTACTGTGAGCAAGCAATTGTCTCAGTATATACGGCTACGTGAATTAATGAGAACGTGCATTCTGCAAGCAAGCAATTATCTCAAAAATAAATCTGAAGAAAGAAATGCATTCAGTAAGATGTCTGATGTTTTGACTACCAAGAACAACACTTTTAGGAGTGCAGCGTGGGAATCATTCAGAAGATAATCGTCTGGCATGACTGTGAGACCTTTGGAGGCTTTAGTCCTTATGAAATTACATCAGTCTCCGATTTTAGTTATTGAAAACAGTTCTACAATCTAGTACAACGAAACTATGCTTGACTGGGCACGCTAGACGGGGTAGACAAGACTGTTTATTTATGCTGAAAATGAGCCGTGATTGGGATTGGTTAAATTTGTTTGGATTCCTATGGTTAGTCTGCAACACTGTATGTGCAATGAAAAGTTTAGTAGACGTTTTCACTGTCTTCATTGTCAAAGTGATCGTTGAACAGTTTTATATGCCCTACTCCGACGTTAGAATGATGCGAGCAGTTTTGCAAATGTCAGTGTATTTTTAAATTTCGCAACGTACAGCCCGAATTTCTTTTTGGAGGACAGACAACATTTTGATACATCTCTTAAACATGTTCTGCGACACCCCAAAGCAGTTTATGAAATTCATGTTTTCCATTTGCTTCATTCAGTAATGAAAAATGTTATACATGAGTGAAGTCAGTGATAAACTGGAATCACTCCTTCGTCAGATTGAGACCATCCTGAAAGAATGCATGAGATAAAACGAATGAAGTCAATATTCCCAGGAGGCCTAAACATAGCGGTTGATTTACCTATTAAAAATCATTCCACCTTGGGGTATTTAAGAGAGGCTGAATAAGTTCACTTATGCAGGATTTTGGGAAGACTGAAACAGCAAACAAGCTTCGTCTTCCGTGTGTTTAGTCATCAGGTTAATAACAGCACAGTAAGTATGGAAACATTAACTAGGGCGTATTAGAAAATCGGTCAATAATGATATCGAGCTACATGTTGGCTAACGCTTTTGTTCTTGTGAATACAATAAGAATTGTTGAACAAGCTGAACCAAGCCTATACAAGAAAAGTAAACTGTCATTACAATTGTTCATATGTTCAGTTGCGAACATAGTGTATACAGTTTAACCTGTAGATATATTGCATAACTCACGCCTTCGCATTAGCTCACCAGAATAGGTTAACCTGCTTAGCGGTTTTAAATAAATTCTGCCTGACTAGTGTTTCAAAGTTATTCGCGCATTTGCCTAAATTTGTGCGTATAGATTTGAACAACAAAAACGAAACAAAATCATGAGAGTTGATAATGTATCAGTTTATGACGATGCGTGCTGCATGATATCGGATCACAATGATTGTTTGCACACAGATCGTCCTCATTTGCCCTAATCATTTTGTGGTAAAACGACATAAGACTACAGTGAAAGCCTGGGGATAAAACTGAGGTATTCTAAAATTAACACAGCCGTGTTCACCAAACTTCTGATCTGATTGTTTCTGATAAAATTGGATGGAAAACGTTAAACAACAACCGTCGGTTGATTCGACTCATTATTTTTTAGTGGCAACATTGAGGAAAATATTGAAAAACCAGCTATGTTGATTGGGCCGTGGAAACAACCATGGGACACTAAAACCTTGAGTTTCTGTTTAATCAGAACTCGCTGGTAACGTCTATCTCTGCCATCACAGCCAGTTGGCTTCCGCTCAGGCGTGTGAAGGTTTTGATCAGTACGTTATTGACCTCACACTAGACACGACTGAACTGTCATACGCAAACAATTAAGTGCACTGGCTTGTGAGTAATACCCTAGTTGCCAGAATGTCAAGAGAGGTGACAAAGTTACCATCATTTATCCCAATCGCCTGCTCCAAGATTGAGACCCATCGACATTCAGAAATCACAGTAATCATTCAACATGTTAGGTAGGCTTTTTATTATTGAAAAGCATTACAAATGGAATGTCACTCACAATTAACCGATGCTGTCCAATTCGAATAGGTTGTTCAGCATACCAGCCAGAAATATGCACCACCGACTAGTCCTAACAAATGCAGTTGTCAAGTTAAGTGCTTCTTCCAGAAGTGTACTGTCTGGGAAGTTTATATACATGTGAAAGCCGCTAGTGATTTTCATCACCGTTTAATTAAACGATCCAGATCCTCACAATCTCTCAGAATCCTTAAAGAAAATAACATTGTAAACAAGTCAAGATAATAGAACACATTATACATTCAGAGAGATTCAGTTAATTTCTCCCCCTACATTCCCACCTGCGTGGGAAATGAAAGAATAAAATAAATGTGCTTGAATCGTAAACAAGTAATTAGTAATGAGTAGTGGGGGATTTTGATTTTTCATATAGATTGAACATCACCCACAATTAATCACAGCTTTCGCATTCCCATAGACTTTCTAGTCGGCTCCTTTCGAAAAGAGGAATTAGATTCGAGTTTCGCTCTCATTAGAGCTCGTCAGTAATGCATGTCTACTGCCACCACCGGAACTAGAACCCTGGTCACGCTGTTCATGACGTAGCCGTGTTTACCATCGCGCCATTGACCTCACATTAGGCACGACCAAATTATCATTACATGTGAACGCTCAACCACTTTTACTAATACTGATAATACTACCACTAATAATAATATTACCAATAATAATACTAATAACACTAATGATAATATCAATAATAATACTAATAATCAATCAATCGCAAGCGACAAAAATTTTTAAAAACGTCTGCTGATTTGGTTTCATGAGTAATTCAATGATAGGAAGACCGGGTTTGTATAGACCGTGATTTAAGTGGAATGGGGAAACAGTAAAAACGCTGGTGAACAAATAAAAAATTAGACTAGAGTCTAGCGTAAGATGTGGAAATGCTTTTAAGGAAATCCGAGTAAATGGAATGGATTTTGTCGAGTTAAATTCTTTTCAGAAAACGTTTGCACACTAAGAATCCATTAGAAACAATAAAATCGACAATTTTTTTCAAGAAGAATGCAATTGCGACGGGACATGTGCTTTAAAGTTCCAGCAAAGACACAGACTTTGTATGACATATCAAGGAAAACAACTGGGGGAGTTATATTTACTGAAGAGTACGCAAGCGTTTATAAGGTCAGTGACCATTTGGTGTACAATGGACAATGAGAAGGTGAAAACCGTACACAAAACTAGTGTTGTCGGACTCTAGTGCCCACATTAACAGCACGAAGCGACCGTATCACACTGTTACTCAAAGTGATCTCCAGCTACAAAACAAAAGGAAATCAAGGTTAGGGGTCGACGGCTACACAAAGGAAAAGGCGTATGTCGGAATGTTCCTCGTATTGATCCCTCTTCATAAGCAGAACCCATATGTCAACATATCCGGAAGTGTTTAGAGACTGAATGGAAATTTGACGTATTTGATAGATCAGAGAATTAGTTTAGCAATTCAGAAGAAGCGAGTTCGGCACATGACGTCCAATAAACATCATTCGCGCAAACGTGTAATTGCAAAGTGGAATAGGTGCGATGCGCACTGTAAATGTGTGCAAAGAAAGGATCGCACCATGCAGAACACCAGAGCCGATGATAAGTATCTGTAGGGCTTGAATACTAAATTGAGTAAATTGGCTTCGGTTTATGAAATCCTCATGTAAACCTGTGCAGTGATCAACACAGCTTTATAATAAGAAGTGGTGGAAGGTAAGCTATGGATTCTGTCAATTATATCCACGGTTGACGGGCTTTAACAACAGGATTACGTAAGCGAGGCGCCTGTTTTTGAAGGAATCTCACTGTATAGTCCATATAATTGTGTCAGTATCTAAAATACTTCTTTGAAGGTCTGGCAGACTTAGATACCACCATCCGATTTGGAAGCGTTAATGGTGCGGTCAAAGATTGATATTAGCAGGACAGCTAATGAGTCTTCGTTTGATGCGATCGGTTAACGTGAGCAATATGCCTGAGCAAACGTCGCAGAGCGTCTACATATGGTAACTCAGGTTCGCCGATCTTCAGAACCGTGGTACGGCGAGTTAGAAGGTAACCTCATGAGGGTGTGGCCAGAAGCCTGCTGTTGGCTGTGGTAAGGGTGTGCTTCACTGAAGATGTAGGACTGAAATCTAATACAGCATTTGGAACTGAGCTTTATGGGAAGTCTACGTGCTTGTGAAAATCGCGTTTACTTAAAACCACTGTTTGGTATGCCTCCTCTAATTTCTTTACAGCTTACCAGAAACCATACAACATGGTTCCGAATGAAGAAACGGAAACGAACTGTTCACAAACGTGTGGTAACTGGCATATTTCCAATACTAAGAACAAGGAGGCCTATTCGGTTCAAATTTTGAATTTACAGTCGAATACATCAAGAAGGTTTTACTTGTTGTTCGTTTAGGACGAAACAAGGTACGTTCAATCCCACTACTGAACGTCTCTAATAATGAGAGACCAATTCAACGGTCACTATCAAGCAATCACACGCTACCTTCATTCAATCCATTATCTTTACGTGAAAATAAAAATTGTGATATACAGCTATGGCTCCATATTTTATCATTGCCAGATAGTATTTTGGTGGCTACATTTGATTGGACGAACATGTTTTTTGAGGTTCCTGCAGCGCATGTGTCCGACGTGTCGAGTGGAATGAGCTATATATGTGCTGGATGAATGATGCTCTCGATTATTTATTATTCTGACGCTAATTTACACAGCTTTCATTATGTTTCATACACGATCTACCCTCCAAACAAGTTGTTTACCTGTAAGCTTGAAGTTGTACAGAGTTTCTGGTCCTCAACTTTACAACCTTCTGCGATTTTTAAGGTGGATCTTGTGTGTTAGAGTAATGATTCAGTAAACAATTTGGCAAATAACCTATTCCCGTAAAACATTCAGATGACTGATTTTCATGGGTATACGTAGACACGTTTCTACTAAATAGATCTGTTCATCAACGGTCCAAATCAAACAGCTTTCAACAAACTATTCTATGCAAATTTAACAGGTTATGCCGCAACGATCTTCGTTCTGATAACCGGGGTTTTTTGGTGTTTCCGCACTTGAGACTTACCCGGTATTATTTAACGGTTTGTCGTTGAATCCTGAGAAATAAGAATAACTTTTTTAAGTACACGTGCTTCTGGTTAAAAGGTTTTGCGTATATACATTCGTAAAAACAGATCGTAACCCCTCGCTTTTTAAACGTTTTCTGTGTACACTGATAATCTTGTCGTATGCTGCCCGACATAACCTTAGTTCAAGATTACACGTAAGTGAAATGTTTCGACGTCACTTTTGCTAAGAAAAATGCAGCATTCTTACCCGATAAAATAAGCAGAAGTGCAGCATAATTCATTGTCAATAGGAAAATTAACAAATCTGTTCACGAACTGAAATAAGTTCATCTCCTTGTATCCAATTTTGAACGGATTCAATGGCCAACAACAGTTCGCGCTAATGAAACAAGCTCCTTAGTTATTGTGGTGACCTCAGAAATGTTGTGGAGACTTTTGAGCACCGTGCAAATCACAATGGCAGAAAAACAAAACAGTTCATATAGAACCAAGGCACCCAGATGAGACGAACATACACATAGTATAACGGGCATACAATTTGGCCTACACAAGACACCACAGAAGCATCGTAGCGAATATTAAGCAACCCGAACTAGAAGAAAATCAGGCAGCAACTGGTAGAACTTTGTAATGTCACCACTTACCAACACAACATACCACCAGTTCTGTGTGGAGTTAGTGACATGGGTAGGTAATGCAAAAATTTTGACACACACGACTACTTGTCGAAGCAGTGAGTCCGCGGCGGAATCCAGGAAAAAAATGTGTGAACTGGTTAGAACTTATTCGACCATGGGAAACGTGGGTGCAACTTGATGCCCAATAGCTAGTATTCTCCAGAAACAATCCATAAGCTTCAAACTGAGTTTTACTAATAACGCTACACAACGTGATGCAACCTCTACATATTAATCAGACAAACTTGGAACATATCTGGTTTAGATGTATGTGAGTTGTCTTCCTCTGTGTGGGCAGGCATGTATATCCAGAGTCTGTTGACATTGTTAGTTTGACTCCACAAAATCCAAAGTTAGACAAAACTATCCACATAAATAATAGTGACTCTGTTCAACGTTACAACCTTTGGAATCCTCAAAGGTTGGAAGTAAAAATAACCTTTTGAAATATGCACTGTATTGCACAATATGGTGTTATCAAACTGTAAACGATTTTGCACACCAGTTTCACATCATCGTTGACGTGATGAAATACAACTGTTTGTAAAACCTATCGGCGTGTTAACCAGTTAACGTTCCTTCGATTTGCAAGGTGCGCTGCCAATCACCAGGTTTAATTGGTCAAAATGGTGAAAACGAAAAATAACGGTTGTTTAAATTAGAAGGTCCTGGCCAGGTCAAAAACCTTGTTGCTGTTTAGCTGTACGAACAAATCAGTAACGATCACCTGCTGGTAGGCTTGGGATAGACCCCGATGTATGCAGACTGATAACTTCAAGCCATACTTTTGTGATGATTATGGGAATTGGCTAAGCCAAAATCCATCCTATTACTACAGCATAATTAATTCAACACCATCTTATTGATGTGGGATAACATGGTCATAATTATCCGTCCGTCTAGGAAACATGTATAAGGATGCATATTTCGTTGGTTCCGGCCAATTTAAATAACAAATATAATTTAACTTCCTTCCCGGTTCAAAAACCTGACGTCCGGTCGTCGTACACTTGTTTAAGATGAAGCACCAGGGGTCATCTACTTAGAGGTAGATCCATGTGTGGCATAGTAATGGTCATCATTTTAAGCTATACTTAAATACACATAGCATTAACTATAACGACTCAGTCAACAGTATATTGCCAAATATCGTAACTTCCACCAGTTTTCCCCCTAAATCACCTAAAGCGATCTGGTAAATTTGGTGACAATCACTACGTCAGGCATCCACAAAAATATCCGTCACTGTAAATCCTTATAACAACACTTCAAACTGAATACTTCCATAGAGCCAGCTTTGTCACTGCTGTTACAGAAGGAATCGGGTGCACGTTTGAATCAGCGCATTCTTGGTGTGTTCCGTTAGTCACACACGTTCTCTGGACAATATATCCAAATTTGCGGACAATCGATCGATCGGTTAATGTACGCGCGCAACTGGCAATCGAGTTCCCCTGGAACCCGGACCACTGTATGTCGTGAGTTCACGGTGTCGCATGTCCAGCTGTGTTTTGAAAACCCAGATCACTGCCGGAACACACCTTAATAAACTCATCTGGTTAATCGTTTCATAAAAAGTTCACTAATATCCTGGTAGGTTAGAACGCAGGGTTGCAAACTGCGGGTTTAACTCTATTTGGAAATGTCACTTTGATTACTTTGAACAAACGCATTTTTATGTCAGTAGGATTCTCTTTTGATAACAGATGTCAAATGAATATAACTTCATACGCTTACCTCACTTCCCTCTGAGCCTCACCAACACAACTTTTTCTGCCAACCCTGAATAACACATATGTTCAGCTGCATCAGTTGTACCATCAAAATGTTTCCCCTTCCAAAGTAAGTCAGTTTACCTAACTGCCGCACGACGTGGGTTGGAATCTGGAGGTATTGTCCAATCTTACTGTCACTATTCTCCCCAAAGATCATGCAAATGCTATACAAATGAGTTGTTGCTTACTGCTTTCTAACAAGGTATGTTTTCGTTAGCTAAATTGTGTATCGTCCACTTCATATTAGGGAGATTGATAGAAATACGTTACACTACGCCTTCTGACTCAATACGGTTTAGTCCCTGACTGCCAAGTATTAACGTTTGCATTGTGCAAACGTAGCTTACTGACTTATAAATTTTTAAAACTGGTAAAATTTAATTAGATAGCTTCAATCGAAAATCTGCGAATCTTAACTTATTGGACATTGTTTATAGAAATGATAGTCCCTCGTGTGTTACAGTAAAAACAAGAGTCCACTCACACTAAAATTCCATCAGCTGTCTTCGAGTAAACAGACCCAAATTTTATTTGGTAATTAGCGTAAAACAAACTTAGCGACACACGTGCTGGTGCCTTAAACAGTTGCTGTCCGTTTGTGCTTGCACACATCGTCTGTATGCAGTTTCAAATCTCACGGTTGTTAACGCATTTGTTTACCAGGTGGTGCTGCCTGCGCATAAACCGTGTTTGTCCGACTGAAATAAATTTCATAATCGACTATCTTAGGAATTCTTAAATTATCGATCAGCGTTTCCTGTATAAATTTTTCGTCATGTGTAAAAAGAATTGTCCAAACTTCTCGATACTGTCATCATGTGTCCACATATGTTCTTTGTTTTTTGTTCAGTCATTTATTCCATATTATAAATACACTCTTAAGAATTTACTTACCTCAGAAAGCTAACAGTCTTTACATTTCGTTTGTATATAAGGCTTTTCAGGAAACAAGATGAAAAGGCTCACCTAAAATTGTCAATGAAATTATCAAACATCGCATGTGTTCAGCTTGCTGTTATTTATAATTTGATTGGTAGTGTATACCTAAATGTCACTAAGCTCATCAAGATCCATTCATATGTGTGATCAGCTGCGTTGTGTGCTTTCATATGAATGAATAATGCTCATTTGCACTTCAGTGCAGGATGTTCTTTCTCTATATGGCGTGCAGTTATAGAACAAATTATTCAGTGCAAAACTAGGGTTGTTCATCTATTCATCGAGATAGGAAAAAGTAAAATACAACCGCAAAGCTTACGGTTCTGAAGTCCCGCGTATATGGGATTAAGGCTGTAGTAAACATAACATCTAATTTTACTGGAAGACGTGTTTTATTAAATGACAGTAGTACTGTACGAAGCTTAAGTACAAAGCATTAATCAGTACTATTCAGGTGACAACAGTACCAATATTTTGTTACACAGTCAAAAAAAGTAAGCTTTGCAACTGATCCCGTGATTTGACTGGACGGTCAATGATTTTTAACTAGAAAAAGAACAGATTCAACGAATCATCTAACTATCTGCTGTAGCCACACAATTCAACCTGTCACGTTATCATTAAAAAGACCAGAGCAAAATCAAAATCCACCTACTTTTATACATATATCACAGAAAAGATTTTTATGACAGCCAGGATATTAGATTACTTCTCAGTATACAGAACAGCGAAATGAATTTTCGTAAATTGGTGCTCAAACCATCTATCGGTTGATTCATTTTAGAGTAGTTTTTCACAAGGTACTGTGTTTCGTTCACTAACAAGGTTGTTGCAAATGACCATTTTAAAAGTAGGCAAACAGACTGCTTGTACTGAGTGGCTAGTCCCTTACAGTCAGTCTAATATTTCCATATATATGTATATATCGCATGTTTCGCATAGGCTTAGCACACGTGGCACTGCTTATCGAACATTCTAAAACGTCGTGGATACATTGGGAAGTGTCATTCCCATGTTTTGTCGAGCTAACAGATCCCGAGGCTTTCGATTCCTTTAAGGTCGTAGCTAACATGTGATCATTAAAACATGTTGATTTCTTAGAAAAAAGCACACTGTTGGTATGATGTGATATATACGAGGGATGTAAATGTACGCACCCTAGCTGCATGCCAGTATTTCTGTGCATTTTCTAAAACGGATAACAGGAAAACTGCCTTAGCATAATTTTATGAACTGTCTTCTTTCGATTTCTACCAAAATGTGTCTGTCCAGTCAAAACGCCCATCGTAAACGCACGCCCAAAACATCACTGACTGCATATCATCAACACGCCTGTAACACGCCAGTATGCTTTCGTGAAATTCTCACCAGTAATAAATCCACGTATCCGATTTGTCCAAAATGAAATTTGTTTGAAGCCAAATACAAGTACACAACACTGGCAGGTCCCAATCACCTCCAGTGAGTTTGAATTTGACACTAATTTGAAGTGACCGTCTCTTTTCTCTTTCTGAAACTCAACGAAAAAACGTACGTTTCATAGTTT
Organism: Paragonimus heterotremus; assembly: GCA_013368495.1. Classification (NCBI taxonomy): domain Eukaryota; kingdom Metazoa; phylum Platyhelminthes; class Trematoda; order Plagiorchiida; family Troglotrematidae; genus Paragonimus; species Paragonimus heterotremus. Next base: position 214,773 of record LUCH01000121.1, on the reverse strand, counting down.
TAGTCGAGATTTTCATCTCAACTTTAGGCTTTTGAGGCTTGTTTGCTCTTATTAGTGTTGAGTATTAACGAATATCACTGTCCGGACTGGACTTTGCACTCCGGTTCTCGTGCTTATGAGGTTAGCGTCTTAACGACGAAGCCAGTAAAGTTATCGTGGTTATGAATGGGTAGCCATATCCAAACTCTCGAGCACAACCTTGTGCAAATAGTTGTCAAGTTGCTCGATCATTTGGAAAGTATAAGGAACACGGTAGTTCTACTTAATTCAGTCGATAGCCTGGCGTTCAGAACTTCTTACATAGATTGACGTTACTGACTTCATTGAACCAACTGAGTATGGTTTACGTGTTTATGAGAAAATCGGGGATACGGATCGTTTCTCTTTTGCCAAACAAATTGGTGTAAGATAGAAGGTGATTATATGCTCAGATGATATCATCCAAACGATGTGGTTAATCACATTAGCAGGCAAGTTAAAATCATATATATACAGATTACTAAATAACTGAAGAATCACGGCTAGCATTATGCAACATGCAACATGTAGCACACCCAATGATCGGACATTAGGATATAAAGAAAACCAATCTGCTCCAAAAGTTTGTTCCAGTGTGCTCTGTCTTAATTGAAAACAGCTAAAGTCTTTAGCCTTTCTTTGGAGGTTCCAATGAGCTGGTCATAATAGAATAACTCTAAGGGCGTATGCACTATTTGATGGTATTCAATATGTTTCGATCTTAAACAACCGGTGGCAAGGAAAAGCAAATATATAAACGTGGTGGTCCGATGGGGATGAATAGCGAGGTGATTCATCTGGACCTGAGCATAGTCGACACTACTGATGGCTTTGGTGATATTGAACATGTGGATCTGGTAGACGAACACCAGAGAAAACGTGCGAATCACGGCGCGACGACTGGTCTTGCTAAAATTATTTGATTTGAAGAGGAAAGCCATCAGATAAAGGGACTAAAACCTCCACAGAAATCTGAATGTTTGGAACGAGGAGGTCAAAATTCAGACGCGACAAATTGCCATGGGACTACACAGTGAGACTTTTGCAATAAAGTCTACGTACACAAACTTAACGGTTGAACATGACAATTGAAAAAATGGCATCAACCACTGCAGCCTTTTTTTTAGAACATTCTAGGATACACGAGATTGTCTTTTTTAAAAGACGAATACAAAAGGCGATCCCTCGACTGTCGCCTAACATTAAGTAAATAGCCGTAATTGGTCGACGTTATTATGTAAACAGTAGTTGCTTGGCGCCAGTAGTAGTAGTGTTTGAATGCGTTTCAACGATTACCGACTCCAACGTAACCGAACTTGTTCTGACTCAATCAATTTCGTGTTGGCAATCATCTTGTACTGCATATTAGTCTTATATGGATCAAGTTTATTTCCAGTGGCAAGCAGATGTATAGGAGCTATAAACCCAACCCTATGCTGATAGAAGGATATTCATTTAGACAATCAACGATCAGTAGCCAACAAACTATATTTGTTTGTACGGATTTCATCACAGGCTTTAGAAAGGAGAAAGCTTGATCAATAAACTGTCGATGTTAGCATCTTCATGTTAATTGACAGCAGTTTTATACGTTGGCCAAAGTATAAACACTCAGAAACTTACTTTCCGTGTGCATAAGCAGAGTAGGTGAGTTATACTCACATGAAGACTGATATCAATATATTATTTATCTACATTTCCTGTGCAAGCTTTTGTATTTTGGTTAGTAAAAGATCGTAGTAAATGAGTACACAAACTGCAAGCTTGTATAGTTAAGCGTGAATTCATAGGGTATTTACTATGTAATTCATACGGTGTTTGCATCAGGTTTATCAAGAAGAGGAATAATGTTTAGATAAAATATTTTAAATTCATCGTAGGCATATATGGAAGTGAGTAAGCAACGAAAGCCCTTCGACTTTTCTGAAGTGCACTTATCACAGATCGAAGCTGGTTTATTTTTAATCTACAATTAAAATGACCGAAGAAAGCTGGGTGTTAGTGAGTAACAGATACAATCCTCTATCGATATAAACATTCGAATATAATTTTCCTGAGTCTACATAAGATAACCACTTTGGAGGAGAATAAATCATTCATTTCGGAACCATTTGAAATGATTTGTCTGTATAATCAAGTTGCCTTATTGGTTTAAGACGTGTCATCAAAGTGAAGGAATTATTGCTTATAGTCAGTAAATATGTTAACGCTACATTTCTCAACCTGTAAAAAAATACTAACTTGAAATCTGAGTGAACGAACGTTCAATGTTTTTGCGACAACACAAGGCACATTGTTTTCTTGACGGTACTTGAGTTTCCGGTGCGATGCTCCAATTCTCTCTCACTCCGCGAATCGATCGCATAGCTGTGTGGCGCGCAGTCGACTACGCTATTTTGTGTTTGCTCAACTTGCTTCAAAGGTGGTCGACAATGCAGATGGCTTGGTGTATGTTGCCTGCTAAATGTGTACAAAACGCACGTGTGTGTTGGCTAGCAAACATCGATATAACGACACTGTCTACATAGGCTCGGTGGTCTTACGATACACTAGTTAGTTGCAAGTAACACGCGGGAATGTTGAATGACTTAGTGACGAGTTGGCTACTCACCACATGGAGCAGTCAGTTCAGTAAATTAACCAACATTTTGGCTAACGTCAGGACAACAAAGAAATAAAATGTGAAACCGACGATTAAATACCCATTTAAACATTAGTTATCCGTTTCACTTGGTGTGATTTTTTCGGACGATCTTCAGTCAGCTAACGAAAGTACGCAAAAACTTCAGGAGAGGCTGCAGAGGATCTTTTTGTAGTCGTATACACAAACTATTAAAAACCACTTAAAAATGGCAGGGCTAGTGCTGGAGTCTTACGCAAAGAAGGTTTGGCCAGGGTTTACCAGATATGCGTAGGTGGTGAGGGGTTACAATCGAGAATCTTCCGAATTTTTGACGAATTCCGACCCGTAAGCACGTAGGACATCTGCTACTTTGCCTCAAAAACTTATGGTGCCTTCTAAGGATCTCTGGCAGAATGACTTTCCCTACAGTTCCTGTTGACACTGTTAACATCCGCACTGATCTATGAACCACACTTAAACTTAAATAAACGGCCCGACTAATTCATAAGTAAATTGTTAACTGTAAGTACTGGCAATACAAAATTCCTGTTACCGGTTGTTATGAAAAAAAAACAAAAATTTTACATGTGGATCTCGAACGCGACTTATTTTTCTTTTTCCGTCTAATTCACTTTTACTGTTTTGTTCGTTCAATAATATCAACATGTTTGAATGAATATCATGGTTTTAAAATTAAGCGGATCTATTTTGTCATGAAGAATGTTGTTTTGTGACTGATTTAATTATGTGTAACTGCTGCAGTCTTGAATTGTTGATAAAGCTGTACTATACACACTTATGTTTACCCGTTTTTCGAGCTCGTGTTTTCCGAACACACAGACCGCTCTGTTCGAAATTGTGTATTATCTTCAATGTCAGTCAAATCTACAAGAAAGACGAGGCATTTACAGTCAGGCATGTTGTAACGTTTAAAAGTATTTTCCGGGTTTTGCATCAAGGATCCCATCTTCGAGACAAGCAATTCACAGCTCGGAATACTTATTATCAGATGTAGCTGGGGCAGAGGTTTCTGAGTTCTGCGTAATTTACCAGAAAATACACTAACTACACAATGAGTAATCACGGAGGATAGATGCAGCCGTGAGTTACATGGGTACCTCTGTCTAATTCTTAACTAACTTAAGACCAAACACCTTAAGCCGGAAATAACTTTCTTACAACTGGAGTCGATAACAGAACGTGGTACAATTTGCACGAACAACCTTTAGCCGTTCATTCTGGTAGTAAAACTTCTTTAGACCAACATTCTTACTAACCAGAAATGAAACCACAATTAATGGTCTAAGGATGGTAGTCGTGGATTTATCAAAAAGCTCAATAAAGGTGGGGGTTACCCTGTAAGAAAGTTAGGAAACAAATATGGAAATAAAGTACACCGGAATATTGTTACGTAATCAAGATTCTAAGATGTTGGCTAATAGCAAAGCTATGTTAATCCAAACCCACCAACCTGTGTTATATGGCAAAAGTAGTCCAAACCACTAATTGGATGGTTTTGATGTCCATCATCAGAAGTACGATATGACTATTTGCCCAGCCACTCTACAATTGTACATTTTCCGTAGAATGTTTTTTTTTACATGCCCCACCTCTGAGACTTGCGAGCTGACTAGCCGTTTACATATGTAAAAATTTGGTTAAGTTGTCAAACCAGACTCATTATTTCAAGATTCTGAACTGAACTAGAATGTAAACTGATTAGGAGCAAAGTGGTTTAAATAACGGTTGGAGTTTAAGGAAGATTGTTTTAGCTGTTACTGTAAACAATGCACTCTTTGTTTTTGGTCTCAACAAACTGTTTTACCGTGTGTATTCATCAGTTTGTCCAAATGTACTGTTCGCTTTTTCTCAGTGTTCAGTGAAAAAATGTTCCTCCGTTTAGTTCGTAAGTTCAAATAAAGTAGCTTATTAATGACAGTTAGTGGGGATAGGTTTTTGATACAAGTGAAACAGCAGTTAAACCTGATTGCAGCTTTTACATTCCTGCAGAATTTTCTGGCCTGTAACAGTAAGAAATGCTAACCATGGTTTACAGAATCGTATCGGTTTTGTGGTACTGTTCACTAGCGTTGATACACATCGAAAAATTAGAATGCACACAAGATAACAGTCCTTATAAGGGGCTGAAAAGTAGCAGTAAGTTTGTGAAAACTGTATCAGTTACGATTGCTTTCGGTATATAACTAACCAGTTCCATAAGTTTAGTTGTTATTTTATCTTCTGTTGTCTTGTGTGCTCCTGTTTTTATGCGTGTTGTAAATCATTCACAGAAGTTCGTCCCTCTCACTTTTTAAATCGTTTTTCTCGTGGCCCACCCCGTGCATGTCACGCGTATCATAGTTATTTCGTTAGTCTTTCTTTGAAGGAACAGTTAGCAGTTCGCCTCAATTCAAACAGCCCATCAGTCCAGTGGTTCTATGGCTGTTTAAACAAATACTGTTGTCCTGTGTGAGTGTTTCAATTATCATTGGTTATTGACAAGTGTAAGGTGTGATTTTGAATCACGTCTTCCACAAGGCGTTCCACTTAATACTCGATGCAAATCTTCTTCTGACACCGCATAAATCTACAGCACATTTCGTTTGTTTGGTTGTCTGTCAACATTACTGGGTTGGCCAATTGCTCTTCACTCAAATGATGAGCCCGAAATTGTCGGTTTAATATTTATACGTTTGACCTAAATTATGGTTAAATGAGAAGTCATTACCAGGCCGATGTAACATCACTGCACTGTAGGAAAACATGAAAAGGTCGAAATTGTTTCAGTTTCTTCAAATTTGCTCACATGAGCTCCACAACAACAACAATGGGGATTGTTAACAGAAGTTTGAGGGTAATTACTTCCGATTGAACACCATCCGCACTCACGGAAATGCCTCTCAACCGGTCTACTTAGAAGGTAGCCCTAGAATCGAGTTTCATTCTTGTTAGTGTTTATCAGGAGTAGATGTCCTTTAACTAAGTGCACTTATTGTAAATATGCTGTACACCCAAAAGTACCGCACACCACGACAAATCTGCTCATAACGACGTCTTCCAACAAAGCAGTAGTCGAGCTGATCGCTCAAGTGCCGCTGGTTACGAAGCCAATGCGCGTGATAAATAAGTGTTTATTATCGTTATATCCAAGCGATTATCAGGGAAACACAAATTACTGTCTAATTTTGTTATCAGATGGTCAGCTATTGAATATTGTCTGCTTCAGACAGAACAACGAATGTAGACTCTTACAGGCAAATTTGTCCAAGGTGATCAGATGATCAGTAACCATATAATCAATCAGGATGATTGAGATGAATATGTTCAACAACGGAAGTTGGCTGAGTAAGCGAAACTTAATTGATAGACATCAGATGAATTCGAAAGCAAAGGCAAAAAAACAGCAAGATTCAAGTGGTTCTGCACGACAAAATACTTTATTGAATGAGAATAAACTACTAAGCCTGACTTATATGAGACAAGATGATGACGGTTAGGTTGTATATCCATGGACTGAACCGATCAGTAAGATAAGTGAAAGATCTCGATGTGGACACGACAGTAGACCTGACGAAAGTAGGAAGCAGATGTGTGAGAATGAAGTAAAACGTCGGGTCATACAGATAAACAGACATTTACATTCGTTCGCTGTAAACACTCAACAAGTTGCAGCGTATTTCGCTGTTTTTTGAACTTCCTAGATTTTAATTCACTCGTGGGAAATTAGAACACCGTGCTTGTTTTTATAAGTTGGGGACAACTTATTGGGATGAGCTGTAGTTACAAAATGCAAGACAGACAAAATAGGTGAATCCTGAAGAACATGGTTAGTTTGTGGTGTGCATTTCCGGTTAAGGTAAGCGAATGCAATAGTTATTGGGGTATTTGATTGGAATTGCAAAATAAAATGCTATAAATGGATTTGTAACGTCAAGCTAGGCTGAGAAATTGAGTGGGGCAGGAACGACCATCTGATTTAGAGTAACAACAAGGCGATTGGTTAAAATCAATAAAATGTACAATAATCGTAGAAATGTGTTGTGTGATGTTTTTCCTCGTAATTTTTTACGGTAAAATTGAAAATTTGGTCGTGTTGTTTATTTGGTTGATATGCTTTTCTCTATACGAAGAACAATGTCGTAGGCACGTGTTCTGTAACCTCATGGCTCATAGCACATTCGCACAAGAAATATCTACCAGTCTGCTGCCACATTATCTAAAATACACATCTGTGGTTTGTAGGATATACTCTGCGATCTATTCCAACGGTTACACATGAGGAGTATACTTGATGAGATAAGCTAAAATGTCGGTTCAGACCATATCGTACGTACATTCATATTCTTTTCATTTTATCTACTGAAAAGATCGTTTATGGGTATCGTATTTTTAAAAATGCCCTACCCGATGTATCTTCTTCATGCTGCATCTTCTATGGAATGTTCTACTGTACCCTGTCTTCTTATCTTTTGGTCCTTTTATCACGAACGTGTATTTCTAACCTTCAGTTTAGTTGCCGTTTTCGTAGGTGACCATTTTGGATCAGGACCGAGTCAGCTTTCGTAGCCTGGATGATGAGAATTTACTTTGAGACAAGTCGCTTAATTCCTTCTCAATTCGGCAGCTCATTAGACTGTTGTCAGCGACTAAGTATGTGCCATCCGTATATTAGATATCACACAAAACTGGGATTTGTCCGTGTGGTTAGAAAGTTGAGGTTATGTCTCATAAAAAAACTAACTTTTGAATTATTCTGAAGACGGTTTTCCCGTACATCTGCAGTCGTTATGCCACCATCATTACAGCTAACGTACACATTGATTGAATACGCCAAAGAGTTCGTTATGAACAACCATTTAGTTAGTCAGTGACTAAAAATTTCCGTTAGCGTCGAACTGGCGACTGATCGTCATTGTTTTCAGTTACCTAAGGTTGACAGCTTGATAAAATGGAGCCTTATAAAGTTTACAAACCTTTTGTTATAAGAATCGGTGATAATATTCTAAGACCTTTACAACTCCACTATCACTTTTAATCAAGTTGTGTCAAGCTCAAGTGAAAAATCGTAATGAACATTGTCGCACATAAACTTCCGAATCAATGAGGTTGACGAAGAAACTAACCATGAATCATCAACATAAAGCAGTTAGTTTTGAATCATTTTTAAAACCGAGAGATTGGCCCGTGAATGCGCGAAACTTTGTAGTATGGTCGGTGAAAATCTAACGGGCAGCCTACGCGTAAGATGTTCGTCCACTGAGTGACTAAACATTGTGGTGGCGGAGGCAAATTTGAAACGCTCTATGCCCTTGAAAGCACAAACCAGTAAGACAGAGTGTTCAGTAGACCGGACGTAACTTATTGCTGAAAAGAAAAAAATGAACGATTCCGGACACCAAAAGACAATGAATGATGAATATGTTGTTAATGTTGGCCAGAAAGTGTACAACTCCACTATACACACGCAAAAACTCACATATGCTTAAGCATCTTGAACAATTGTAGTCGGAATATCGCTGTCAAAAGAACAATAAAGTAAAGGACCACCAGCCTGAGTTTGCTGGACTATCTTTTGATAACATCAATTCCTGGTCGATAATTAATGCTATAGTTTTATTCTCTGTTGAAAAATACAACTTCAGGCACATACAAAACCGGGCTTAAAGGAACATATTGCGCGGAAGTGCTTAGAGAATAATCACATATCTCCCGTCTATAAATGTAAACATACGAATCTATTACCTGTGGGCAAAATGATTGAATAAATCAACTTAGACTGTGCTCCCTTTGATTGTGCTCAGTCGTTTGATCAAAAATCATCACATCGTCAACCAGAAGTTAAAATTCCCACATAACATCGGTAAAACTGCTTGTCAGCTCAATAGTGAATCACCAGAAAGGTGTTCGTATAAAAAGGGAGGTAAAGAAAAATCACAGAACTGGTCAACAAACAGTTCCTGTGGTATCGCTTCATTAACAATGTTTTAATTTCGATGTCACTGTGATTCTTAACAACTGGTTGCTCACACGCACACATTTCTTGTATAACTCATACGCCAAAAAATCAGTGATCAGGATCATGTAGCATCAGTTAGTCTGTTCAGGGGGAATGTTACTGAAGAGTGACGTCAGCAATGACAATTAGCTGCACTGTTTTATGTCTGAATTCATTGATAGTTAATGACTGTGCAGGTGACCTTCACCGACTTACATCCATTTTTCAATTGTTAGGTTTTCGCACGAATTTACTGATACAGTGACTAAAAGCCACACCTAAGACACCGTACATAATTGGTCAAGAATTGACTAACGCACCCATCGCTAATGTGACCTCCGAATGACATGTTTTTAATAGGAAGATGCACCCTTCCGCACACGGCCGCATCGGTCGGTTACATCGTTATAACCACGATACATCTTGTCGTCCTGAAATAATAAAATGACTGGCAAATAATTTTGCAGCAAATTATTTGGACCACACTGTCAACGATTCTGTCCAGAAAGATTCACTCACTCTCTGTTCGACTAAACGGCAACTTGAGCACCGATTGAATCACCATCAGCTTGTATTGTACGTGTGTCTAGTAGATCGCTAACTTGTTCGTTCCTGAATCGATTGTATACAATTTTTGTTGAGAAATCGTGATCTGTCAATCTGCTTAACACACTCCATTTTCCCAGCAGCATTTGATCACTGACAGCCAACTTGACCAGCATAGTTGAATTCTGCTCAGTTGTATGTAATTGTGATTGGCTGAGTGGGTAACGTTAAGTGAAAACCACTTAACTGATCGTTTCTGAGAAATAAACAATAATATCAAACTGTTCCGTTCATGCTAACCAAATAGTTTCTAATCAGTGAAACCAGTTGCGGTCGACAGCCGTGTAATTCTTGTGCTTGCTCGGTTCCACTTGATTGCGCCTGTGCATGATTTATTTCATAAGGTTGTAATTTTCCCGTTATATCGACTAAACATCTGACTACACGCCAATATTTAAAGCAGCCTACACAATTCTAGTCGATAAACCCACGAGTGTCTTTGACTGTTAACGAGCCGATCATATCGGGTGAAATGTTGAGTAGATATAGAGTTGTGTTAGGAATGAAACGACGCTTAAGAAGCTAGGCTGAGTGGTTCAAACAACCGCGTAACTGCACAATGGAGTCACTGACCACGCTTTCGGGCACCGAGTGTATTCACTGGCTTATTGACAATTTTCTGCTCTATGAAACAGAGGTGATAACAAGTCTCTAAAACGTCTCAAGGCACTCGGCTCAGTCGAATTTCCTTCTACTCTTGTTATAAAAAAGAGGTCAGGTCGTAGACGAAGAGGTGAGGGCTGGTCTTCGGAAATACACATATCGTCCAATAATGTGCGGCGGATCTTGAGGAATGCAAGAATATAATGAAAATAATGAGTATCTTCTTGTGAACAGTGTTCATAAATTCATCGCATATGCCATAATACTTTATTAGCCAACCTTCAGGTTGTCCACGCCTTTGATGAATAATCTATAATCAATATACTAATAAACATTGAAAGCAGCAGTATTATGCGAACACCCATAAGCATTCTGACGAACATCCACATACCTCATCAGTTAAAAAGTTCACTGTTTCCAGTTAGTCGCTATTCCAAGAGTATGGTGACCGATATCAAGTGAATTCATTCTAAATAATGAATAACCGGAAAAGACTGAACTTCGATTTATGTGACCAAATGACTGTACGTGAATATAGTTGAGGACGTAGAAATACATTCAAAGAGATTAACCCTAAGAGAGATAGTTTAGACAGACAAAATGGCGAATGCAGCAATTCCCGCATGTTTTAAAACAGTAGTAAACGAGAAAATGAACGAGACCCAGAAATCATATTATTCCGAGCCAACGAACGTGTTACAAATCGAACAAACTATGTAAGTGCTTGGGCAACAAATGGTGGACGGAGTAGAACATGCGCATTTAACAAACCAAGGAGATCATGGAAAGCTGGACAAACGCATCCAGTATCACGCAAATGGATTGACCAAATTGACTTCCTAGCTAGAAGTAATTAGCAGGCAGACTAATCCAACGTTCTTACAACATCTGATAAAATAGTTGGCTCAACAAATGTATTTTTGAATCACGTTCACTAGGGTTACTATAACGAGAAACGTAAGTTCCAACATTAACGAGTGAGTTACTTGTAATTCGTAAGTCGAGTGGATGACGCATTTTATGGAGAGGTAAACATCGTCCGACCTTCCTTTTAACACAATCAGAAACATAAACAAACATGCATATAAGAATCTTTCCTTTAAAACGGCAATTTTAAGGCAGTTTCTCCAGTGAATAAAAGGGTAACTGATTCAAACAAGAAATATCCGGTATTAATCAGTTGCAATTATTTAGCTGCCCTACGAAACAAACTGACTGGATATAATGGATTTCATTCGGATGTCCTTATTAAATGCACTACATAAGCTAAGTTTAATCCAGGTGCGTGGATATCATTTGCACATTGGACAATGTGCCCAGTGGTGGAGGACTACAGAACAGTGTTCTGAACAATGTCTCCCTATAGGAATATCAAGCAAAAATAACCTGATAGCTTTGTGAGTTACGTGTACAACATTGATAATTGAACAGCAAACCTAGGTTGTTCTGATCACATCGTTCTAAGTACAACTTGCAATTTGTAGATTCCACGTTGGCTAATGGTACCTGAGTGTATCATAAGCGACGGGATGAAGTGTGAACATGCATCATTCAGTTGAGCGGATTGATACAGTCCTGTCAAGTTCTACAGATCAACTACATACTGTTGCATAATTAAAAGATGCACTGTCATTCACAGAATAACTAACCGGCTTTTAGCTAACCACATTCCACGAACTTAAATGACGGGTTAATATCTGGATTCAACATGCTTTGTTTGTTTAGTGTTTTGAAGTTAGATGTAAAACCCTCCAATACTACCTTATCATGTAGGTTAATAAGTGTATACAACAGGCTAAATGAACGATAGTACTGTGCAAAAAGCGAATACAAAATTAGGCCAAGAGCAATGATGTACTGCGAAATTTTGACAAATCGGTCATTTGACACAGCAGTAGGTTTTGTTTGTCCACTCGTTTATTAAAATAAACACGCTAAGTTAACCATCCGCGGCACAACCAGTTCCACAACGTTATCCCTACAAACCTTATTTCGTTTTCTTTTGGGTTGATAGTTAAAATTTAATATAGTTAGCCGGGATTTGGGTCCACGTTAGCAGTGCTTTCTGTTCAACAAGTCTGCATCCAGATAATCTGTAAATAAATGCGATTAACTAGACAATTTTCATAATGCTTGTTATAGCACGTCAACAATCCTGCAAGCCAATTTGCCTTCTTCATTGTTTGGTCGAAATCTTCAGCTGCCGAAGATAACGTTATGTGATTTCAAATTTATGACGCCGATTTTATCGTAAAACAATCAGACGGTTAATCGTATCGATTGGCACTTTCGATCATCATGTAAGAACTATAACACTGATCGTGTCTATCCGAAAATAAACTCGAACCAGATAATAAAGTTAGTTATCATAAGGCAACCTTCGTCTAAGATTAGGTCAACCGCCAGTATTCCTATTTGTCTATAAAAAAACGTTTCTTTCCGGTTTACTCTTCCACTTCTAATTCGTTTACCTATATACAAAAGTTGATTTGACGTTAGGTGATAATACATCGTTAATAGACATTTTCAAGCCTGCCTACAGGAAAATTCAACCAGTGGATATTAATTGAAACAATCCACAATGCTGGTAACATGACCTGAAAAATAACGATGTTGTGCAAGTGCCACCGAGGGAGGAGTTTTTGGACAACAGATAGATATCTTCCCAACTTGGACAGGTTTGATCTTAAAGTGCAGCAAGCCTGCACTATGGGGAATGAAGACAACACCACGATGTCAATAACAGAGGAACCGTCAATCAACTAAGCGCCCATGAATGTAGTTAGTTATTAACATCGCCGCAGTAATCACGAATTGTATTCCGGTTAAATGCCATGATGTTATTCAACAAATTTCCCCGACTTTAAAGAATTAAACTGTACCCGGTTGATCTTCACATTTGTGTAGATAGTTCAACGTTCGAAATGCAACTGCACATAAACCATAAAGGCTGTGTGAACGAACAGTTTTGGATCAATCATTTTTCTAGGAATTATTAACCACTCTTCTGTTCGTGGGCAAGCGCTTAAGCCAGCAGACGCTTGAAAAACAGACGACTTTGCAACTCGACTGTAGGATCTCGTCAACAGGATTGCAAGGCGACATTTGGCCAAACTTTTGAAGTTATGATCACATCGGGATATTAAAGCTCGTCCTGGTAATAAACTCAAAAAAAGACTCTGGACTACTTAAAATATGCACCGGGTAAATAAAGAAAATTTTTACAGTGACCGTCACCTGAACTTGATTGCAACCTTCGAAATCAGCTTTCTCGGCCAGCCCAATATCCTGAATTGATTGAATAAAAACAACAGCCGCAATCAAACCGATAAGCCTTAGTCATGGAACTACCGGTTGTTATAAAGACAGGACTGTTTTTCCTCTCTACAAAGTGACTGGGCAACCTGCACACTGTTCACACAACGTTGTGGTCGAGCATTTGGCTATAACTGTTTGTTCATACCTACAATGGGCTACTGATGTTTTGCTAACTTGTCAGTCTCGCAAGCACACGAGAGTCAGCGCAGCCCCCGGTCCGGATGAAGATATGTAGTGCTACTGAGCGCCAATATGAGTGGATCTCCAGTCAGATGTAAGTAGACTAGCCGAAAGGCCAATTTGAGAATGAAGATTGAGATCAAGTGCTTGTTATTCCGTTTGAAGTAATCCTGATCTCCGAGTTCTTATCAAAGATATCTTTTAGAATCTGGAGGCGTTTTCTGAAGTGCAAAGCAGAATCAGCCAAAAATATCACGGCAAAACGTGCTCAAATTTGGTTACCCAGCTAAACTCATAACAGCCTTTCTTGTCGGTTTGGTATCGTATACAAATTATCGTTATCTTTTTCCTGGGGGCTAGCCATGTATCTTAAGCGATCAGCCTTTCGTACCAAAAAGATTATGGTAGTGAATCTAGTGTTGCCTCGGATATCAGTGAGGACGTAACGTGTGTTGATTGTCTGCGTTCGGTTCAGTGTTTTCGTTGGTCCGTTATTGCACGCCTGATCCTTGAAACAGTTGCTCATTGTTTGACCACCAGACCGCTCCCTTCTGTTGCACCACCCAACTTGTTCCATCATAAACTCCTTCAGCAATAAACAAAACTGGGTGCACACACACAATTGTATTCTTTGGACTGAAATTTTCGGACTGGCTCTAATGGACAAACGGACGTCGGATTATGCAGCCGGCGTAACAAAGTTGGCGTTAGTCATTTCACTGTTATATCTAAAATGGCCTATATGTATAGTCACTATTCTATGATGTCTACACAATAAAAGTTTGTATAGTTCAAAACAAATACGGCGAAAGCCTACAACGAGAAAATCTCCCGCTTGGTTAACATGACTCGCATCTAACCAGTACACAGTTTGATGCACACACAATTTCATACTTCGAATTGAAGACAGTCAGATCAGACGAATCGTCGAAGGGCTTCAGAAAAGGATTATACTACACGTCCCACAGCAGTTTTCTAATCGTTAGAGTGGCAAAAGCAATTTACAGAAACACACTAGTGAGCTTAGCGATATAATATTACAATAGTCAGTCATCGTTATCGGTCTGCAACTCAGATTAGGGATATCAGATTCAACCATAACGTGCTTACTTGCCCATTTTACTTCAGCGTTCTCTCTTGTCGTTGGCTGCCCATCGCTTTGTCTCCAAAAGCGGGTAACTATGACGTAAGGGTTACCTTGGTAACGTTAAAACAAACATGTAATCTTAGGTTTGTAAATAAAACTTGTTTTAACCAGTAATTGGTCTGCACAAGAACGCTGTAAGTTTGCGTGTTATTGATGTTATTGACGGTCATATAATTACATTTCGAACTTCTTCGGCTAACCAGTGGATCACCATAGTTCTACGTTTATATTATTGCAAAACATGCTGCTGCTAACTTTTAAAGTTTATTCATTATCGTATTGCATAACACATTCAGCGGCCAGTTTGGCAATCGCCATGATTATTGATGCACCCAAGAGTACGTCATGTTTCACTTGCCAACCAATCTCGGTTGAGGCTGCTCAGATCGTTAACTGGGGCAATGATAAGCACAAATAAGATGGTATAACGTGTTATACAAGACAATGAGACTGGAATTTGTTTAACCCGCTTGTTTGAGTCAAACCAACACAATAAGTTGACAAACCAGTGAGTGAATGTAATTGTGGCACTTGATCACCACAAATTTGCTCTTTTTGAAAACCTCACCTGTATGTATTTTACAAAACTGTAGAGACCTAAAATCAAAGATCCATCGGCAAGTCCCTGATATCCGTCTATTTTTGCTTAGTCTTCTTTATCATGACAGCTCTTTCGGTTTTTATTATTGTGTCAATCAATCATTCAAATGCTGACGTAATAGACAATCTTTATTCAAGTGTATTTGCTTAAATTCAACGACTATTAGGCATAACCCACATATATTAATATGGTAAACCTGTTTCCATCCAGTTTTTTTCCAAAATACTCAGCCCAGCCTTACGATTAACTAGAAGTGAAATAAAGAAATGTGTTGGGAAAATTGACGAGTCAAATCAACTGAGTAGATCCAGGGCGGAAATCCCTCAGGTTAACTTCTGTTCTCATAGGCAGTGGAAAAGAGCTTCAACTGCTCTGGGCACACTAGTGAGTTGACATGTGAAAGTCAAAGTCCCACACATGAGCCTTCTTTAGCACTGCGGGGTGCCCTAGGATACCTTGCCATTTGGTTTCAACCGCGATCTTTCAGGGTCAAAAGAAATCTCAGTTCATAAGTCGAAATGTATTCGAATTGTTATTGAATGCTATCGGTTGCAGAGCAAATTCTGACTATTTATATTGTTATGTATATGTTGTCCATGCTTCACAAGAAGTGTTCTCCGAGTCAGTTTGCCTAACACACTAAAGTTAACTTCGTTTTTCTACAATAAAGCAGATTAGTTCAACATTAAATGCACTTCCCGTAAACAGCCTGAGATGACGAAACAAATATCCTTATGACTCTGTCTTGATAGAACGATTAACAGTTATGAACCGGTAGACACCGTCAGTTTTCGTTATAATTTGAGTGATCCTACTAGGCAAATTGCAACGTGGACGCCGTAAAGCAACTGTGAAAGAAACTTTTCTTAATTTCTAACCTAAGTAGAAGACTTTCTGTCCATCAGTTTTCAAGAAAACAGATCAGATTATTTACTTTAACTGTCACACAGCTTGAAAGCGTTGTCGCAACTGTTATCGAAAAACTTCAGAGACAATAATTACGTAGTTTTCGTGCTATTCTCTTCGACAGTTGAGACCACTTGATGATAATACCAAGGAGAACTCTTCTACCGGTGATTAATTCCACTGCAATGACAAATTGTCGTTAAATGTGTAGGATGTTTTATTCCATTTGTTTCAAATAATTTTCATTCCGTTATTTTAGATGATCAGGAATGTGATCATGGATATGATTAGGGATATGTTGTCATACTTACAGTAGGTTGCGTCATCCGTCTGCCTGAAAGATATACACCTTTTTTAAAACTCGCCAAATACTGTGATCTGAATCCTTTTCATAAAAATCCAGAAACCCCGCCAACCTAATGGTTTTCTGTTACTCTAAACTTTTTGCTACCATTTTGGAATAATGCATTTATTGATTGGATGTATTTCTAAACTGCCTATTCTTAAGCACCATAGTAAACACATTAAAATTCCACATACAATCTACACCAGTCACATGCAAGAACCAAAGTAAAGTTTGCTATGATATCTTGTTTGAGAAACATTTCGTGTGATTCTCACAGGAGTGCAAGTTATTCGCAAAATTATTTGCGCTTCATAAAACATGAAGTAAACTGACCGCCTCCATACATCTGAAGACTAATTAATATCAGGCAGAACCATTCTCTTGAAAACTAAGCACGATTTCCACGTTACACTATGCATTCTTTTAAAAATTACAAATGATTTCACTTAGTTTTCAGAGGGACCTGCATGTGAAAAAGTAAAACGGAAGAGTAATGTTTTTCCCACCCTGTAGTGAACTTTCCTCTGTTATTCTAAGCTGTGAAACAAATTTTCGGTGCTTCTTGTGAGAAGAGTTATATTTTATAGGGGGGGGAATGATATGAGTATATGAAGAGTACATTAAAACTTTCTGGCTGAGTAATGAGAAGAAACCTGTAGCAAACAAGCTTCTTTTCGATACCCCATCATCAGGCTAAAAACAACATATTGGTTCCGGTTCTTTGGGAATAGTAGAAAATATAATATTCTGATAAAACACGTTGATCACTGGTATCTCATTATACTCATAAAACCAAGTTCGTCTGATTGAGAAGTTTCAACTTCAGACACCAGAATGATGTTCAGCTACTGATATATGTGGATTCGCCACTTCTGTAAGACGGTAAGCTATTAGTAACGATGATATCGAACAAAAATACAATGCAGCCAGACCGCAATCTTCAAATCAGTCTTGGAAACCACTAAGTTAGGCGAACCGCTCCAGTTGTAACAGTCACGTTTCGGCGAGCTAACTGGCCCATTCACCGTGGACAAATTATCCGATTTGAATAGTACACGAGTTCCCCTGATCGATTTAATCTGGCAAACCGGTGTTGATTTCCTGTTGGTATGCATCGTAGTCTTTGCTCAATTACTCACAGACAATCATAATAAATCATCACTGTGAATGAAAATTTAACTAAGCCTTTCCTGTGTTCAGGTCTCGTTGTGTTTAATCCGTCAAAAATCACTTTATTGCAAGCACTCCACTAGGTTTCAAGTGTCACCGCATCATGCCATTGAGGCAGTTGGATAAGAGGCTTGTACATTTTGGAATACCTCACGACTAAATAGACCTATATGGATCAATTCAAACGCACACCGTAAAAAGTGCTCACCGAAGTTGAATACAGCTATGCAGACTCCACCATTAACGAGGGATTGAAGTTGGCAAGGCGATCTTACAGTCTGTGTGTAACCATGTGTTGTTTTACTCCCCAAAATGGTTCGAAGTGATACGGAAAACACTTCTAAATAAAAGACAAAATTCTATCTTTTCTGTCAATCTCCGTTAATGGATCTGATTGACTATGTACACTGGTACACAGGGAGGAACGTTTTGTTAATGTGTAGACCAGTTTAAAAGAGGCCTCCATAACTTCATTTGCGTTCGGCGTCGTCCACTAACTGGCTGGAAAAATCCAAACGGATCCTTATCGAGATCAAGAAGTTAGTATACATTTGGTTGAAATGTGAATGAATCTACTGTGTGGTTTTTAATCGTAACCTTCAGAGAAGTTTTTCCAGAGGAAATTACCATACAGTCAAATCAAACTACCGTCATTTATAAACTGTTCCGTTTATGTTTGTTATATACCATAATTTCTATCAAAGTTTGAGATCCCTTCCCCGTAGGAAAAACTAGGGGAGTTGGACAGATGTTGAGCATATCGACTCCATCAAACCCACCTTGAAACAACTCGTGATGTTCATCCTAAACCTGAAACTGCACGACTTGCTTTGTTCTTACTTGGATTCAGTAGATAGAGCTGGGCTGAAAGTGGGTTGAATTGACAAATTCGTGTTGCTGTTCGAAACCATCACAAGACAACCAGCCGGGAAACAACTGTGTGAATCCTGTCGTCAGGACCGATGCTCAGAATGATAGCGCTTAGTGAATAGGCGGTTCGATAGGTTACACGAATATTGTCTTACACAACGTCTTTCAGGCTGTTCACAGGTACTTCCGCAGCATACTTTCATGAGATAGCTGCATAATTGTTACTATCCATCGCCTTAATGGATATCATAAAAAGCGTCTCATTCTCACCAAGCTAACGTAAAACTTTTCGATACTGGCATGGAGAAGATTGTTCGTTTCCCCACGTGACCATCTCATCCCGACCTTTTGAAATTGACACAATTGATATCTGTCCCACAAAACCGTCAACAAAATGCAGTCACATGGTACAAGCAGATGCAGTTCGAGAAAGTATACGCAATATAATATTGGGTCTACTGTTATAAATCGTTAATGTTGAATGGTTTAGTGGTCAACTCAGATGTAGTAGGACACATCCCGCTAAACAATATTCAATCGTTTTTGTTGGAACTATAAGGTTGAAGTAGTCTGAGAAAGATGTGCTCCAAACTTTGGGTAAGACAGAGACGAATTGTTCAACGATCTCTGAGGTAAGACGGCATTGTCCTCAATTTCCGTTTCGGTATGTCTGCACTATTGAACAGTGATAAACCGGAACAACCATTAGCTGTGCCATCAACATCCAGTCTACCGAGTCGTGTCTAATACAACACTCGCCTGTGTTGGGCCTATTGACGAGAAGCGTTAGAATACTGCGTCAATATGACTGCTAGTTTGCCCAGTGGATAAACATGACAGTTAAAGTGATCAAGGTCACAATTTTGTGGGCATGTCAGTGGAAAGTTGGTGACATTTATTGAATTAACATAGATGGTACTGGTGTGTGGAGAAAAGTATACGTCATACGTCAGTACGCTGCACGGGTTTTTTTCACCTATAAATTAAATAAATTGACTAAAATCGTTGTCTGGCTAGACAGCGAGTCTGTGCACGTGTCCAAGTCTAAACAGATTTACTTGTATCTGGCGTACGACACTTCAGCCTCTAGTAGGAAGTCGAAACTAAATGGAGTCCTGCAAACCATATTTTTGTAGTGAACATACAAAGATGTCAGTTCCGGTGGTTTAATTGATGTTCATATAAAAGGAGCTAGTATTATCTGAACTCAGATGTTTTTGATTGTCATATTAAGAGCATACTCAGACAAAAACGCTCCTGTTGATTTCCAGAAATAAACGTTTCAGGAATGACGTATTGGTTTTTGAGATCGTTTTTTGCGGTATTACTCAACCACATCCGAATCTTGGGCAAACATCTATTACTGGGTGATATTTTGACACGTATTATGGAATAATATTCTGCCGAACGTATGACTGTACCAAGTCTATCAAGAGAGAAAATAATTTTGCGGAACGGATCGTTATTACTCATTTATTGTTGGATCCATTGACCTGATTTGCTCGAATGCAAACGATTGCTGTTTAGAACATCATTCGTGTTGACTGTGTTTGGCAATTCTAAACCAGAATCAGAGTGATCGCAATATAAAGGTTGGATAATATGCGCCATTGGATATTACGATTATTAATTTGTGACCATGATAACTTGCTCGAGACATTCTGGTGTAGACTGTGTCCATAGGTACTAACGGGATATTAACAGTCTACACATTAATTATATATTAATCCTCGGTGAGAAACGATGTTTATAAGCCTGGTTACCCAGCCACTTGCCCTTTCAATTTTCATTCAAATTATGTCTGCCTCGTGACTATAGAAAATATCTGAGTCGACTGTAGATTGTCAGGTTGAAAGTGGCCCTGATAATTATAGACAGTTTTATTGCAACCGATACAGACAGGCAAACTAAATGGACTCTGTTTGTTCAAACTGACCAGGACGTTAATAAGCTGAACGGCCGATAAGATTGTTATCGCTAATGTAAACAAACGAATGGCTGGATCATTGGTAGCAGTATCATATATGAATGCGCAAAGGTAGAAGAAAACCACCGTCAATTATGAGTTTCGGTAGTCAAGTACTGGGACTGAGATCTACGGTTATTTGGCAGACGATGTCAATTGATTTCTGTTAGTTGCATTGGATTGTATCACATATGCTTTGAAAGATCAGCACATGTTGGACTTCACAGGTGGAGATTTCATAAGGCCCACCAAGAAAGAAAAAGACGAGGAGGTAGGAATCGAAAATGCAATATACCATAGGCCTGAGTAATGTAAGCAAAAGTCGCAAGTTGGCAAGTAAACAACTTACCTATGTTTGGGTGGAGACTAAGCTGGAATTCGCTAAACTGTCGAAAAAATGGTTGAATAATTGTGACATAGAATGGGTACTAACAATATCAGCTTCAGCGTCTGCAGCTCAAGGAAGTCAATGACTGAGTTGTAAGAAACTCAGTGATGTAGATCGCTAGCCTTCATATAACGTATAGTAGCTGCGAGGTTGCTCGTGAGGTTCCAAAGAAGGTTAGAAGTCATGCTGATATTTCCAGTCAAAAGACAATTAACACTCAAGTGAAAGGACCAACTAAGCCACTGCAGATATGGACACCCCTAGAAGCAGTAGGCTGCACTATTCTCCACTATAGAAAAAGCGTTAAAAAAATTGTTGCACTGAACTGTACTGCATATGAAATTGAGGCATGAAATGAGTGTAGGCTGTAAAACTATCTATAGACATAGTGGACGGCGATTCGAAGGTGAAAGTTGTGACCGTCCGGTTTTCAATGCAAACCAGACGTAATACGCGACACATATACACAAACCTGCGAATGCTTCAATGAGAGGAACTGTTTCTTTTCTTATGAAGCTAACCACCGTGCACAAATTCGGATTGTGACAGTGGATTATATATTAATAATTGATCAGTGGTAGGGGATTTTAATTTTCATACAGACAGAACATCACCCACAATTGACCGTAGCCTTCGTATTCCCGTAGACTTCCCAGTCGGCCCCTTTCGAAAAGAAGCACTAAACTCGAGTTAGCAGACAGTAACTGTCTCTTCTGGAGGCAATCGAGCAACCTAATCATTATTCACAAGTGAAAGTGGTCGAGCGTTCACATATGATAATTCGGTCGTGCTCAATGTGAGGTCAGTGGCGCGATGGTGAACACAGTTGCCTCACGAACAGCGTGTCCGTGGTTCTAGTCCCGGCAGCGACAAGGATATGCACTACTGACGAGCTCTAGTGAGAGCAAAACTCGAAATGGGCCGACTGGAAAGTCTATGGGAATGCGGCAGCTACGATCAATTGTGAGTGATCTTCAAGCTTCAGTATTAATTCTACAGGTATCACATTGACCGTGCAAACTTTCGGCTGATTATAATGATTTATTTTCCGGGAGTGTTGACCAAGTGGGTGGTTGATGCACATAAAATAACCACCGCTTCAATCCAGTTTTCATTTATCTACCACGTATTTTTCTGTATTGAAGTATATATTGATTGGTCTGAGATAGACGGTTGATAGCCCTCAATCCCATCTAGGATGAGCAGGCACACAGACAAGAAATTACAAACACCCAGTGACTTTCCACGTCTTATAATTGTCTATAAGCAAAATGTATTATGTGTGTGGCCAGTCCTAATCATGAGAATTCCATAAAAACCACCTGTCTGTGACGATATGACGTAATTGTTTTCCATCCGACAGTCCATTTCAGTCAGTGACGTGGGCTGTAGCAGTTAATTTCACATATAACTGTGTCCGAAGTATACCATTTTTTAAAAATCTTTGCGAATGCACTGATTTCAGAAAAATATGTCGAAGTGCTTGTTTGTCAAAGTTTACATATCTTTTCTAGTTGGACAACTGTAAAATGTGAATGTCATCATCACTATTCTGTGTTGTTTAAGTTATAACGAACATAATGAAAACGACACCCCGTGTTTAATGTATTTTTCACGTATTTTGGTGAAGTTGATGATTTAGACTTGTTTAACCGGTCCAGTGTGATAGAATGTCAACTCCTGTAAAATTTGAGGATCACTCAGAAAAGCCAGTAGTGGCATGTTCCGTCGACAGAACGCTACGAAAGCACCTGTTTGACAAACGGTTCACATGACTTAAACGTGTGATGCTGTTCGGGTAAAAAATGAATAAGATCTCACTACAGTAGTTTCTTTCGAAATGACTTGGTCGGATAATCTGTCTGAATAGTTACAGTTGCAGTCAACTACAAGTGATGGTCAGCATGCAACAACCACACTCGCCGACTACAAATTATTTGTCAATCATTTTTTTGAACGTTGTCTGAGAAGCAGAAAATCGCTCTCTGGATTGTTTCCCTCTCACAGTAGTGTCTAGCTTGGCTCTGAAAAAATAGTTGGGCAGTTACAATCGTTTCATTTCACAAATGTTAATTTGCAAGCAGCTCACAAGCTTTTTACCGACACATTAATTTCAACATTGACGCGTCGTTAAGATCATGTCTGTGTGACAGTGGGTGTTGGAACAGCTAATCAGAGCTAAAAGGTAATCCGATATCTCTTGTAAAATGGTTGTCACCAACTTACAGATATTTCCACTTCAGTCTGTCCCAGTTTACATGTCTGTGTATTTGTATGTGGACACAAGGTTTGGTTATGTGATTCTGTTACTAGTATTCACCTATTCATCTGTCTTGAGTCGCTGTGATTTTCGGCTGGAAACATAGGCTTTCGATATGTATTTTTACTTTAGGTTTTCTATGTTTGGACAACGTTCGACAACGAAGGTTGCACTGTGTTTAGTTTCTGATGTATGTTTCGTGTGTGCGCGCCCAAATGAACAACGTGGCTACGCCACGGTTTCAATAGGCGAAAACGGTTTCGTCTGTTGTAGCAAACTTGTGCCACGCAGTGTAGTTGTATATCCCTGTAAATTTTTTTGCTGATCGCGAGTGTACTGCCGAAGAACTTATCGTTGCATGTGCAAGAAATCTTGTATAATCAGCGGCTGCCGATGAGCACAAATACCCGGCAGATAACATATCAAAACTACTTTAATTAACATGTACTATCAGTGTCTCAAATACATATCACATGTGGGGAGTATTTTAAAAAAACGATTTACCGAAGAACTGGAGGAATTTAGATTTGCCTGTAATATGTTGTTATCAGAGCCCGACAAGCGTAAATGAATCGTTTTGATGGACAGATCAGGTGGCATTCAGACAATGACTAATATCTTGAATAATTCGTTCGATTTTAGTAGCGTGTTAAACCAAAAAAGAAACGATCATATCAACCAAAACATGTCTGCAAATATAAAAACTTAAGGCGGCAGGGTTTTATTGACATCGTCGTACTCCAAAATATTTGACCAACTAAAATCACAATACCGAGATTTTGTGGCCTACCAAACGTTTACAAAGAAAGGTAACCATTATGCTCGATTCTTTTTATGTGCAATTCTCTGTCTTTTAATGGAAGTGAGTAACAGAGCTGCTAAAGTCCGTACAGAAAGGATTTGCATTGCATTCCCTAAAAGATACGTTCAAGTTCGTCGATTCCATTCGATTGTTGGATGTGGAAAACAACATGTTTTCCTTCTGTATATGTAATGTGTTCACAAACGTACCACTTTTAGACGCTTTTGGCTACCTCCGTCAATATATTCAGTTTGAAGGTTCAACTGTGGGTTTATCCGAAGATACACTCGAGCAATCCGCATACAGACTGTACAGCTTTGGAGTAATGTTTTCAGAAGAATGGGGTTGCCATGGGATCATCGTTAGACCCACTTTTGGTGGTACTAGATAAACGTTAGATTATTAGGATTATTGGGCATAGCACTTTCTACAATAAGTACGTAGACGACATCATGTGGTTAATTGATCAAACTTTGTTGTACCTGGTATACTTACCGAGACGAACACAGGGAATTATAGCCTCAAATATACACTTGAGTTCGAGAAAGACGGGCGAGTATTTTTCATGTGTGAGACACTGGATCATTGTGCGGGTGGTTTGGTTTGGACAAGCAACTACAAAACAGGGACTTGGAGCGACCACCATGATTGAGTTTTAGTTGCTCAACTATCGGGTACAAACGAAGCTTCTTCCAAAGTTTGACAAAGGGTCATGAAAATATGCACTGACCTCACAACTGAAGTAAAAGTGACATTTTTCGAGCAGACACTCGTAGAGAACGTTTACCTCAAGGCGCTTCATTGATGGACAAGTGGAACTGACAGCATCTAAATTTAGGCGGAAAGGAGGTTGATTTATATAACATCAGATTACGGAGACGATGCATTAACTGGAGCGGCGATTCACAGAATATGTAGCGCCAATGGAAAGATATACAATATGGCGTAACCACGGCAGTCGTTTAGATCTAGCCCTATGCAACTTGAAAATACCTTTCCCAAGTATGTGACGTCATTTTGTGTGTATTCTTTCCCATGTTGTTGTGAAGCAAGTTACCTCGGTCACAAAATCAAGCGCCTTTCTCAAGGGATACATGAATATCACCTCATATTGCTGAATGAGGGCGAGGTGTGGTCTATTTTGAAGACAAATCTTACGATCCTCCCATTGATTCAGTGTATTAAGTCTCAACGGAAGTGGCTCTGCATCCTATTTACCGCCTGCGCAGTCGTCATTCTAAAGGAGTCAGATTTTGCATTCTAGTAACCGCAGAGCAAACGCAGCCGGGCTGTGTAATTCACCGTTGTGCGTCCGAAAAAAAATCCCATCATTACGACAACCACGACCACCACTACACATTTAACACCACTGGAGGTCAATGTGATTGCCTGATCGCCATCCAGTTCAGAACCGTTTAGCGTAACAATATGACGAGCTGCCCTTAAATTTCCTTGTCTGTCGACCGTGCTGATTTTATGTCATGTGTAATTGGCCTAACAGTGAACTGCCGAAAACGAACATTTCATCAAACCAACTTTTACTTCTAAGATTCTGTTAATATTACAAGCTACCAATTTTGAGACTTTGGCTTAATACTAGTGGAATAAAGTTAACTTAGAAGGTAAGTAATTCCAGCTCAACGATTCACATCAGGATTAATAAAACCACTCCTAATTGCTTTGATAAAGATGGGACCGTTTTGATGAATAGCTACATTCAATCGGTATTTGTCTGCCACCATTATTCCAGTCCCTACCATCACGTTTCGTTCGCCGTAAGGACTGCGTTCATCGTTCCAGCGTAATGTAATCAAACTGTGTGTAAGCATGGAGCCAGGTAAACCGAGGCTACTCCAATGTTTGTCCACAAAAACAATGAACACCCTACTGCCATGTTTATCAGCCAGAGTGACTGTAACAAGTTTCCCACCTATCGTGCTATAAAAATCTTTGTGTTCACAAAAACCGTTCAACTGATTAAATACCACGGAATATTATACGCTGGGGCACTTTTGTGGGTAGCGACTTACAGCAAAGCAGCCTCTCGTTAGTCTGAGACCCTGAACACTTTATTGAGCACGGACCTAGAACAAGGCATGTGGAATCACGGATTAAAGTTATCAGTCAATCCGTACCTTCTCATAGGACAGTCCGCTAACCACTTTTTGGTTGAGAATGGTTTGTGGTTGCATCTACAGTCGTGCTTAATGTGATGTCAACTGGGTTTAGCGGCTAGCACGTCATGTTTACAGATCGGCTCTTGGGAGGGGTCTAGCTTTTGGTCCAGGAAAGTGAAACTCGAAGCAAAATCCTAAGTCCATCCATTATTCTACAGGTTATTCCATGATTTATGGTAGTCAAGTATTTGACTTTGAAATTCATCCGGGTGATGTCACTGAACGACACTTGTGTAGAAGCTGGCTGGAAACCACTTGTTCTTTCCGAAGTGAACAAATGTGTAACGAAACAGACTGTCAAAAATGGAAACTTCCCCTATGTCGACATACCACATTAACTGCTTGAACAATAAGTACGAGACTTCTGTGTAATAGCGTCACCTGAACAAAACAAACACACTGTGTACAAAGACTGTCCGGAAGAGTGTATACAGTGATATGATGGGGCTGTTACCGTATAGCAAAGATGCGGGGCTGACGAGCGCTGCTGACTTGTTTCGGTCGCATATAATCAGAGAGGCATGATCAGTTTCAGTACCATCATGGCTCGAGGAGAAATCAGAAATGTTCGGTGCGCAGTTTCTTTCCACTTTATACGAATGACTGAACTTATGAGAGGCAACTTCATGATTTTAGCGGTCAAACTTTGTTGTACTCGACTTTCTCAGCCATTTGTATATAGGTTAAGTAATCCGGTTGAAATTGATCAAGTGACCGAAAAACCTACGGTTAAAAATCAGTGAGCTTTTCATCGCCAGGAACTACACGTCTAGACCATGAACGCGTCAACACGATGTTTGGTTAAGCTTACGAAATATAAGGAAACCAACTAACTCCAACCAAGACCTCAATACGGTCGAGTTGCCAGACCGTCATCTTCCAAACGGTTTAATGGAATGTCCCGTAGTAGGTCAGTACAGATTATTCTGATGTTTAAAAGTGTTATTGATGTGATCATGAGAAAGAGGGAATTTTTTCTATAGGGAAACCGTTGATTAAACTTGCTGGCAAAAATATCTAATTCTTTTGGTATCACACTGCAAAGAATTCTGTCATAAATTATCACTTCACATGTATCACGCTTGCTCATTTTCCGTCGAAAACTTTCCCAAACACAACTGGTCGGTGTCACGAAATTGGGGCTGTTTTTCGCGAAAATATTACGGTAACCAGATTGTAATTTCGACTGACGCTGTGTTGATAACGCCTGGAGTAAACCTGCTCACGGTGTATACAAGGATGTGAATATGTCGTTTGAAATGCGAGTCAAGAGCCACTCTCAAACAATGAAGACGTAGTTTCAAATTTCTTTGTTACAGGTTTACCGAAATGTTCTGTGGAATTTATCGGGAAGCCAACTTGTCAATGTAAACAATAATTATTTATCGCGGCTTTTTTCAATTCAGTCAATGATATTTTACATTTATAAACTTTGTTTTCCATTTGTGATGTTCTCATTTATCTCGGACGTTTGTAAATTGACTCTGTCCGTCTACTCACTGGGCATAAGATGTATATATGTTTGTACATATATGGTGTAAAAAGACTGGTATGGTGTGATGGGCACATGCGAGTTACCAGTAGCTGTACTACAGCAGATCTGTAATTTAGATATTCACATGAGTGCGAATTTACCGAAAATCCTATTTGAATGGTCTTCCAGCTCCCTGACTATTCATCAGTATATCAAATGTCATTGTTCTAACAATTCTACTTCGTTTCAGCTGTACTCACCGCCTGGTTGCATTCTTTTCAGATCAGGGTCACTTCTTTTTCCCCATTCAACCAGTTAGATTTAAGGAAGGGTTCCTGGAAAGCGTACATTGTACCCTGCAAAACTTCTCGGAAGTTCTGGCATAATTCACATAGGTTGGCCCCTATATGGAAGAATCAACCGACTATAAATCTTAATCTACGAACACCTTGTGTTATTCGCAGGAGCTTCATACGATTTACTCAACGAGCGGGCACTTGGAACACCGATGTATTTTCATTAGCAATGTAATAGCAGGTGAGGAACTATGTGAAAATATGTATCAACCGATAAACAGCAGATCTCATTCGATATTGTGCATACGTTTTTAATTAACTGTGTTGCAAGATTCTTATTGTTGCTGTTTTGTCTTTTAAGTACTGAGAACGTTGGCTAGCCAAAAGCATGAGTGTTCTGTGACACAGAGTTTGACGGTTATACTATTTTGATATCGTGGCTCTCATTGCGCTGAACGCGTTCACCTTGTATACATCACAGTCAGTGCAAAACATGTATTTTTCTCACGACGTTATGGAGTCACGTGAGTTTAGTTTAACTGCTTGCTTTGTATCACGTGGACACCACTGAACTTCAATTGAACGTGCACTATCTTTATTTGTCGCCACATCAATTTAATTTGAAAATATAGGTACAAATGAACATCACTCTGTGAGTCAGAAAGAAACGGTGTGCAATAAACTATATAGTCATAACGAATTACAACAAAAAATGACTGGACTTGTTTACATGAAATCAATGTCAACTTTTCGAAGAGTATTGTGAGAAAATTTATTCACCCTCTTTTCAGTTAATCTGTAACCGGGTACCAGTTCACATTAACATCCTGAACAACAGTGTTCACTTTTCCTATGTCCCCGTATAACCAATACGAAGTCAGTCTGACAAATATTTGTTTACGTTTATTTCCAACAAAATTGCACTTTTACGTATAACGTGTGTGGTCTATGGAATATGAGCAAACAGGAGTAACCACTGGCGTTCCTGGACCTATGTCGAGGATAGTTCTGCAGCTAGTTGCGTGATTACCTAAGCGTGCAAAATACGAAGTTACAGCAGAGTTGAATGTAAAGATCCCAGTTTACTTGCTATCAGGGCACTGTCAGCGTGTCAAACATTTATTTTATACTTACTGGAGTATTTTTTTTTACACCTAACCAGTACAATCACAGACGTCTGCTTCGCGTTATAAACAGAACATCGAAATTCCTCCTATGGTTAATCGCACACTGATATGTCTCCTACATGTTAATGTGTTCTACCGGGGATAGGAATGCGTATGTTTAAATTATCAATGAGAAACACCATAGCTAGGTAACAATATGCGCTACAGTATCAACCATGCAAAATTTGTCTTGTTCTACTTTTATAACTGGTAACGAAGAGTGATTGTTTCAGTTTTCTGCAGAAACAGTTTATATAGAAAATTCAAAGAGGAATACACAAACCAGTAATGGTTTTTAAGTCTCAAAGTTTCCACGATTTAGTTGGGGAGTACGTGTGTAGTAAAAGGTAGGAGTGTAAATCATGTTACTGGGTGAGGACATTGTCACGGGGATCTACAATTAATGTGAGTGACTATAATTAGCCAGTAGAAAACGGAAAGTAAAGTGTAGGAATAAGGAAGGTTGAATGGCTTTTTAAATTAAACTCTTGCATGAACCTCCTTCGTATCTAAAGAGGGACGAAGTCAGCAAGTGGAATGTGCCCAGTGAAACACTAACAAATTTAAGTAGGTGATATGAAGGCTAACGGTTAGTAGTAGTCAACCACAATAGTGAAATTGTACTCACACGATGTACGAGAAGTGGTCCAGTTTCGAACACCTCGTGTTTTCATTCAAAATATGCACTTCTTTTGAGCAAGGACAAATAATGGGGCTTCGAATAGTCATTATGAGATGAGTTTAACTTCAAATAACATTTGAAACAGCAAGCTATGCTTATTTGGCATGCACTTTGTGAGAGGTTTTCACGTACAATATACAACAGCCTCCGTGTATGTTTCGTAAGTTGTTTTAGTTGGAAAAAATGAACGAGAGATTGGATAGCTAAACACAGATGAAACATGAGCAAACTGCTTCTCATTTGAGATGTCCATACTAGACAGTACTTTAATAATACCGTGAATCTCCCTTACCACACGTCTCGATAGGCTTAAATAAATGAAAACTGGTGTTTCCCGACCACCAACCCACCGAGTGCCTTTCACTTTTATGTTTTTCTATGGACATTTCGACAAACTTGTTTGGGTTTTATATCCCCTAGTTGTACTATGTCATTCTCTGCACCGTTTACTCTTTCACTGGCAACTAGAAAACAGGGCTTTCTAAATTAGCCTAGTGGTGGATTCAACCGTTTTGAGACATGCTACTACTCTAAGAGGGGGAATGTATTATCATATAACTGTTCCGCCGTAGAACGTGTGTTCAGCCATACTTGAATAAATTCTGACATGATAGTTCAAAAATCTTCATTGCCCACTATCATTCCAGATACACAGAAACTCCTAGAAAGAGAAGCAGGTCATTGCGGAGTGAGGGAAATTTTTCAAACTTGGCGGTGAATAGGCCTACCGACGACAGGCCAGTCAGAGTCGTGAGAGCTACACAATCCCCTATCCTCTTGTCAGCCCAGTCCTCTTCACACATTAGTGCTGAACCTCGATTAATTTGTCGGCAGGCTTACAAGACCAACTACCCGTTAACAGTTAGCCGAAACTATTATTGGTCAGGTTACACTGTTACTAAAAGCCATCTATATCTTTCATCCAGTAACTCTGAACATTAGGTGAAATCTTAGAAAACCCGAGCTCCTCTTAACACCAATAAGCAAATGTAATATAGTGTGCTCGTGCGCCTCTCTCATGTATTCACCACGATTATCATCCACCGGATCATCTAAGTATTTATTGACCGACATGACCGCTTATTTGCTACAGCTTACAAATTCGAAGCTATCTACATCCTGAGTGATTTCAGCTGCTTAATAGGAATGTCCGAAAACAGCTGTTTATAAATTTGAACTTCACCTACCCTGTGCATGGTCAAACTTAATCAACCGGAGCATTCGACAAAAGTAACACAGCACTTTTAATAAGGAAATAAACTAATCAAGTATTTATTCCGCTTGAGCGTACCCTTAAAGAAACATTCAGGTAACTTACATTGTTTCGATGATGATGATGATACGTTACATGGAAGTGAATAACATCCCTAGGTTCAAAATAATCATCCCAGTGGGCGTAATTGGGTCACTTGCTACGGTCACGAGATTCAAACAACAGCTGAAGTAAATCACTAGCTTGTTCGTGTGAACAACTATGGAAGGCAGTCATGTGTGTTTAGTTAACTGTTAACATCTGTGCAAAGATTGCCTGTGGATATGCATGTGGAGAAAATCAGGTTAAGGACGAAGGATGGAAACACACATTTTCCATAAAGACAGTACTGTCCAACTTTAACTCTAAGCCATTGGTTTATTATATACATATTAAACGCTGAGGTCAAATGCATTAGGCGGTGATTTCTACAACGGGTGGCTTTCAGAAGCTAAGTTGTGTCCAACTTCACTGCCATGCCTAAGTTACGTTTGTCTATTAAGTTTCGCATTTTGAAAACTTCATAAATGGAGAACATTTTCATTCTAATGATGGGAGTCGGATAACAACAGCTAATTGTCTCAAGTGGTCTAAACAGTGACTGTTAAGCAGCTTAATCTATATCCGCGTTGTGTCCAGAAAACTGATTTTTACCCACTCATTGGCAACTTCATCTTTCATCAGTGGGTTTTACTGCGTTCCAGTTGTTGTGACATCCATGTCAGTTCCTTTGTATCTGATTAACTATACATAAAACAAGGTATAACCTCCATGACAGTTGTTGCTTCAATTGCAGTGCTTATTCACGTTTGCCTGCCAGGGGTTGAGGTTGTTCAGTTGCTGTCATCCACAGTTGTACAGATTCAACATAAAACTCCATGGTGGCTGTGTATTCACTGATTATTATGTTTATATACATAATAACACCGATTAATGCAAAAAAACTAAAAGGTGGCTACCAAACACTAATTACTAGAAATTTGTAATGGTTCAGTGACTTAAAAACAAGGTTTAAACTCAAGGACTCGTTAATCTATATGCGTATCGCATAACTGAATGTAGTCATTTTCAAAGAATGACTAGTGTTTAACGGTTGTCTTAGGTAATAAGTTGAAAGTACGTTTCATGAGCAACTTTACAAAAAGCTGTTTAGGAGAAAATGTGGTTTGACAATTTTGCGGAAATCCCTATTGAATAGCAGAAGAATCTGTGATGAACAATTGGTTTTGATAATTCGTCATCAGATCTGTAAAATTCTGCAGGTTCAAAGGAATTGAAGCAATGTGTCATTAAAACAGATAGGTTTAATGGTGTGTCAATAGACCATGTAGATCGTTACAAAATATCCAGGCATCTACAGGTTAGATCACTGTCTTGTTTACACACTATTTCACTTTCGCCGAACTTATGTAATTTTACTAATCTGTTGTTAAACTGACAAAAACAGTTGTTGGCCGCGGGTTGACAGTCTGAACATAATTATCGAAACTGTTCTGTTTTATCTATTGTGAGCACTTTTGTCGCATGTGACTGATACACAACCTCGGAATACTCCCGGGTTGTGGAAGAATCTTTTGTTTCATAAGTAACACAAATGATATCCCGTATAGAACACCATTCAAGTTCGGTTAAAAAACCTCTAACTCGGAAGATGCACTGTGATCTGATTAGGCAGTGACTTTTGTTTTAAACAGGTGTGTATTCAATTGTTTCTAAGAGATTAAACAGCTATAAACAGGCACAAGAAACACAAGGTAAGCAAAGCCTAAAGACTGTTTGTTGCTTATGAAAAATAAAATCTATACTGACTGGCTTGTCGGTCGCTATTGATAGACAACTTGACATCACTAGCCATAGTCAATTAGCTGGGCAACATCGTGGTCACGGATGAGCAGCTGTGAGTTAACACTGCACGTGTTCGACCGCAGCTTCCAGAAGTTGGACAACAGATAGCTACATCTTCCACCCAGAGAACGGAGAAAGCCTAAGAATTAAACACAAGTTATCCAGGATGAACATTTGCTTAAAAAGAACAGTTTAAGATGGCTGTAAAATCGATGGGGTGGCGATAATCACGTTCTAGTTACATGTTGGATATCCTCTTCTTGATAAAACGACACACGAGACAAAATACGAACAAATCCGCGATGAAGCATGTTTATTAGACAGAAGCCTACATGAATATCTACCTAAATGAGAAAACTGCGGTCAATTTCGAACGATGTTCAATTTAACTCAGCCGAATTCAAACATACTCATACGTATCCTAAACGGTATTCCGCAAGGTCAATGAATTCGGCAGTGTTTACTGGATTGACAATTGTAACTGTTCATTAGTCTACTCCTAGAAGGCAATATACCAAGTTGCTCCTGTGTTGACGACAAATCTTATCGCAACCAGCAAAATGACCGAGACTTTATTTTTGGTCAGTTTGGCTGTGTAAACAACAGGAAGCTGAGACGAAAAAGATGTATATAAAAGGTCTGTTTTGATTAGATAAACAAGCGTACAGTCGACCAACCGAACCGTTTACGTGCCCACCAGCAGAGTAAATATGACAACGATAGTCGTTAAAATGCAACATATATATTCAATTATGTGCCATTGATACAGCTCTGTTTTCACCAGAATATCAAGCACAAATCAGCATCAACAACTTTATGCCTAGCCTTCAGTAGATCAGCAACATCATATCAGTGTCTTGGTTCTCGTTCTTCCTCAGTGA
This sequence comes from Paragonimus heterotremus, assembly GCA_013368495.1. NCBI lineage: Eukaryota > Metazoa > Platyhelminthes > Trematoda > Plagiorchiida > Troglotrematidae > Paragonimus > Paragonimus heterotremus. The sequence goes on along the minus strand of LUCH01000121.1, from coordinate 181,201 downwards.
GAACTGTCTTTCGGTTGGACATGACATGCAGACAATTATTCAATTGTATAGCTTCTATCAACAAATTTTAGAAATAAAAATACATTTATTTCTGTACAAATCACTTGAAATTCGATTCCAAAAATGGTTCCATTTTATTTGGATCTACCCCACCTTATTTCCGCAGGCCTGGTTGATAAAAAACGGAAACAAGATACGAGAAAAGTCTGCGCAATTTTTTAAAGAAAGAACATGTTTTCTGGTGGGCTTCGAAAAAATATGTTTGAAATATACGTTAGCAATTAGCCAATTCACCCAGGGTTAGTGTTATTGTGGCAACCACTTTGTGACGCTATCATGCGTACAACGTATATATACATAAGGATACGCATTTTGCTTTCAAGCACGTTAATCACGTGAGCATTCAGACACCTGAATTAAATTTGGTCCACACATTGTCCCACTTCTATATATGTACATGAGGACGGCTTTATCAGCTTGCCAGCTGATCAAAGCTAAACGTGATAAAAACCGGTTACTAACTGAATCAGAGTAGTCGTTCATAGCCCCCACCTAACTCTGAAACCATTACTGTACAACCACATTGATTTCTGCGCATAAAAGTTAACAGAGAGCGAGATGCGTGAATTCCTAATTCAGTGAGGTTATGATGTCTTTAATAAGACAAAAGCTGTGTTGGAATGGTGAATGGTGCACCTCCCAACGAAGCGTGGAAAGTGAAACTCGTGATACCGTTAGTTTCAGGATCTGGATTATTAAAATATTCGATACTGTAGAAATCTACAGATAAAAATGGAACGTCAACGGTTTGAAGTGAAGCACGGATTATCTGGGACAGAATTAACGTAGGATGGTTGATTTTTTGTTAATTCAAGTAGACAACTAAGTTGTTATTGTGCCATCCGACGTCTGTACGCTGTAAATCTGTCTGAACCGTGTGCGTTTTATTTTTTGTAGCGTCCATAGTCCGATTTGCTCTTATGTCTTGACCTCCATGTATGATCGTCATGTATGTTTCTGTCTGTCTGGACCGTCTTGCAATGCAATTTCTTGGCATAATGTACATATATAGTCTCTTTGGTCTAGCTGTTGACTCACTTTATTCAAACTTTGATGTGCACGTTTTCTAATTCTCATGTTGGAACTCAAGCCTTGCCTTTAGTTGGCTTTATGATTTTATAGCTTACTTAAGAGTAATCAAATAGGCGCATTACTTACAAAAAGGGTGAACATTTGAGAAGGATAGGGTTGGGCCGGATTTTCACAGATGAACTTGAAAAATCGATACACTACACACAGTCCATTCCAAGCTATATGTAGTTCACTGCTAAAGCAAGAAAATATACATAGATGACTTTTAAATAAATATCGAGGGGGTTGAAGCAAACCGCCTCAAACCTCAGAGAAATCATAGCGCGTCAGCTTCGATGGTCAAATTTGATTGTCTCCAACTGCTTTTTTACCGAGTTACTTGTATTTTGTCAAAGGAGTAAACAGAATCACGTGAGGAATAGTTTTGATGTAGTAATAAGATGCATCAGTTGCTGTGATGAAAACGTTCGTCGAACCTTTGGAAAATATGTCATTAAGCGAAATATAACAGGAGATATTTATTATTCTCAGGAAAATATAAAATTTGCTTGAAAATGATGCCTACGAATAAATATGACTCAGCGGGATCTGAGCAACCACATTTTGTATGAATACTTCACAATTTAAAGAATGAATTACTTCTGCTGCGAAATAAGCGGAAACGTGGACGACCAGCGAACGGTTTCCTAGCCGCAGTATTGAAAACGTAACTTATCCCAGGTGATCAGTGAAAACAACTGTATAAATATATACTTATATATAAATATATGTACATATGGTCATGTGCATGGCTTACTAGGCCTTTGGCCCATGTTTCTTTATGTTGTTTCTGTTTACAGGACTACTGCCGGAACTCCAACTTTGGAAGAATGCTGTTCCCCGGTGCTTCCATTTCGACCCAAAGTCGGTCCGCAAGTGTAACGGATGATCAGAGAAGAAACGGCCGGTTTGTTTGTTATAACATATATATACATATAAAAATATTTTATAGAAGTTATTAGCCACCCTGCTGATCGCAATGTTGACTAAAGTTAGATGATCATTGAATACGTTGCCATTATACACGCACACTGTCTTGCACAACGATCACGACCGGCTAACAACAGTGTGTAGGCTCAGATCTGGTGCGAAAAAGAGACAGTCCTCGCATTGTTTGCTTAACCTGAATGAATGTGTACTGGCTTCTATACAACGATTGTCAAGGTGACCTTCGAGGGTTATTGTTATATCTTCGACTGATAGAGTTTCATAAGAACCCGCCACATTCGCCACCGCCTATCTGACGAGACGTTACAATCTGAGTGCCGTGGGCGGCCGGGCAAAAACGAGCAAAGCGCTCAGTTTGAAGTCACCCAAAAAACATTGGTCGTTGTTAGATAATTTAAACTCTTGAGGGAAACTGTCACAGTCTGTGTAAGTAGTGTTTCTTCGAAGCAACTTATCATTCTTTATGGATGACATTGAAATTGAACGTGCGTGCGTCAAGTCCGCTGGGTCAAAACATGAGTTACTTACAGTTCACACCTTCGCAACTCGTGATTGGACTGAATCTGCATCATGTTGTGTTTTGGAGATATCCATATTGTCGCTGAATTTTTACCCCTGAGTATCTCCACGTCCATTTTGCCCTCCAACTTTGTGTGAGGATAATGGTGTGTAACTGTCTCTTCAAGCGATCCTTAAATTTTGGTTGCCGATGATCAGCATGCCGAGCCCGAATGAACTGTGATGAGTCGAATGAATTGTTCGTTGGATTGTATTCAGTGGAAACCGGAAAACAGTAGTACCAGAAAGTCCCTTTAGCCATTCCGGGTAAGTGAAGGTTCTGTCATCGTGAGCTCAAAAGTACAAGTTGTAACCTAGAGATTTTCCATGTCAGGCTCGAGCTAATTGTTCGACCTTAAAGTGTGTATCCGACAGCGTCAAGTCGTTGATTTAAGCTAGTCAGCATCAGGTTTTGTCTGTGTATATAATCTGGTAAAATTGCACCAAATTTATCGGTTATATTTTATCTCAGTTCTGAATTATCCGTCAACGTTGAGAACGAAATGCTTCTGGACGCAAAACTAATGATTATTTTGGTTTGATTTTGCTGGTTGTTAATGACCGATCCAGCCTCTTTTGGAAATACCGTATAGTTCACTCTTGAAAGCGTTAACACGACAATTGGAGAGAATACCGCTCACTTGATTAAACGATTGTTGTCCATAGATCCACATATACTTGTTCGGTTTCGTTAAGTGCTTTTATTTACCGCATGCATAGCAAAAAGTGAGCCGGATTATTACATTGCTATGCTACTGTGTTCCAATCACGATACGAAATAGACTGGTCTAGTCCTGCAGACATGTCAACGGCAACTCACCTGCGTTGGTGATATGGTTGATTTGCCATGTGTCACCTACGCCAGTGGCCATGACAAAAGTACACAGCAGAAGGGATATACAACAGCTGGAAGCAAGCGCAGGAATGTTTGGTTATCCAAAATATTGTCAATTTCATGCTGTCTATAGTGGCAATGCCAAAGAAATGACAGTTTTCTTCAGATAATAATCTGTGCTTGAACTGCGTAATAGTTGGACTCAAATGGTGCCATCGAAAAACTGCAACCACACAAATCAGAATGGTGTTTTGGCTGTAATGCCGCTTATGATCACCCGTTGTATTCTTCTGGCATTCGGTTAACGAATCCATTTCAGTCAGTATTCATTAGTACAATTCCAGTTAACAAGTCATGCATGTTAAGGCAAATATTCCACAGGCTAATTAAGAGTCCGAAATGTGGGCATTCGATCTCTGATATTAATTTAGACGGGCACGGTAGCCCCGTCCGGCACTTAGGGGATGCATTCCATAGGCGGTCCCAATCCTTCACATCCACTAAATCTACAGTCCACAAGATTGAAGCTCAACTGTTTATCAGTACACTTTTAACGATGTGTAGTGACATTGCCCATTGGACTCAGTCAATTTGAAGAAACCATTGATAGTTGTTGTGTCGGAAGGTGTCGAACTTCAACTGACGGTTATTAACTGTTTGCACGATTCATCTTCGGAAAATCATGAGGTGAGTGACTTAAGATAATCGTTAACAAATAATATTACTGGTTTACTGATACAGAAAAACGAAACGTTTGGCAATAAACCAGGTGAAATCAATAATTGCCTACTATCCTGAAGCACTACGATAACAAAATAGCCAAGGGTAGTGATGTAGCCCTCCCTTTCCGACGGAAAAGCACAGAATGGTCACAGTGAGTTGTTGTGTCAACTTCCTGTGGTGTGAAAGCACTTTGATTCGCTTCGCATCTCGTGTTAACGGAGCACAAGCAGTCATACACAGTGGAACTACTAACTATTATGCAACGAGTTATGGTATCCCCAATTACGGCTTGATGACAAGTTCAGTGACTGAACACTTGTATTCTTTATCCGTGTTATTTGTTTGATATGTGAACCTGGCTCTTGTTTATTTCACATAAACATGCTCATTGCGTTTTATATTTGATTACGGTCTGATTGTTCGTCAAGTCACCATATAGTGGCCGATATACATACTTTTCTGATGTATCGTCGCCATACACGATTGAACAGAAAAATGATAATAGGCTGGTAACCTCATTCACCAGCCACGGGACAGACAAAATGAACGTGGCTCTAGCCATCAGATCTTGCTAGTGACGAACGCACAATAAATTGAGTGCATGATTGTTGAGGCACAAACACTTTGATAAGCACCCGTAATGCAGTAAATCTCAGAAAACATCGATCAGCGCTTAACTGCTTGGGGGAACAAATATGTGGCTCCTTACACAATACAGCTACGGGAAACCTGTTCGGTTTTTTAACACCCTGGACCAGCTATCACGTCCAGTCAGCAGCAGCCGTAAAAGACGTTTGTGTCAGTGCCACAGTTCGTAAGTCAAACAGCAGCAATTGTTAGACAAGGCACAGTCATCTGGACCAGATGTAGGACAACCGGCTACGGTTTTCTGTTCTTACTAATTAGAATACGGATGAGTAGTAGGGGACTTGAACCACGGACACGCTGTTCACGAGGCAACCGTGTTTACCACTGCGCCATTGACCTCACATTAGGCGCGACTGAATTATCGTATGTGAACACAACCACTTTCGCTTGTGGGTAATGATCAGGTTGCCCGATCGCCTCGAGAGGAGACACAGTTACTGTCTGTTAACACCAATCGATGACCCCTCAAGGCGATCGGGCAACCTGATCATTACTCACAAGTGTAAGTAGATGAGTGTTCACATACGATAATTAGAATACGGATATCCAAAATCCACAATGGCAATCGGTTTGAACCCTTGTCATTTCGCTTGTGAATTTTATCATTGCTCTACAGAAAAACATAGTGACGGACAGACATCAGTGAACGTATATGCCGTTTAATTGCAGTGCGTCACATGCCTATCGTCCTTTGCCGCATCGATCGATCTGCTTGTTTGCATGTCCTTTCCGACTACATGACAGACCCTGTTTCTGTATGTCTAACTTAATTTTACCAATGACTGATTAACACCCAGTCAGTATCCTAATTGCACAGCGGACCAGTGGTAGAGCTTTATGTGGACGGCCTTGGCAGTTCCATTTAATGCATCGTCCTTACTGTTAGCATGATCATTTGTTTTATCTCTGGTGCTCATCATGTAAAAATGAGCATACAGGCCAATTCACCTGAAAATGATGCGCATTCTTCTTTAATCGATGAGGGTTTGTCTGTTTTGGGTTAACCAGACCGTATGAAAGAAAATAAAGATGGCAACAAACTCAAAACATGCTGATAATTTAAGAATGGGAATAGTAGAACAGTGTGGGAAAGTCACTTGTATCGCTATATATTCATGGTTTGGACCCTGGTGCATATCCATCTATACATCGGAGATGTCTTAAGGTGGCTGTTCTTTATTATCGCCAAATGGAATTACGAAGTCAGGAAGGCTTACTTATTACCTGTGCACGAAGTGACTAGAACATGATAAGAAAAGTTGTGCGTAGTTCCACTACGGAATTCTAATTAGCACGTTCGACGATACCACGGTTTCACAGAAAATTCGTTGGTTACCTGTATGTGTTTGTATCATAATGTCTAAAAGATAAATTCGCAAAATAGTGTCTTGATGTTTAGCCCACTAATTTGACTGGCCCGAGCTAGATTATCATACCGGGGTGGTGGTGTTGTGGACCGTAGTGCGTACGCACATTGAGGACACGCGTATGCTTGTGTGGCAGGAACGTTGCATGTTCCGCTTTTCGTAACACTGTATTAATCTTGCATTTGTACTACCCCATGTAAGTTTCCTGACCCGACCACTGACCTTCAGTCTGTCAACATTTTCATGACGCATGTTGCAGCTCACCGTTTCACAATATAAACGTTCGTACTTGTTATAATCTTCTGTTTCCTCAGTACGTATACTCTCATTATACATTACTACAGTTTGACTGTGCTTGACTTCTGTGTTACCAACGTAAATGGGATGGTTGCAGTACCGTCATACTCGAACACGGATTGTTTGGCTACTCGCAAACTGGGGAGTGCGTCCACATACTTGGGCCCGCACGCTGCAGTCATACTGTGAGTTCACTCGTCTGGTAACTTCTGCGCGCGCCTCCTAACCGGATTGCTTATTACACCACTAAATACTTATTGGCTGTAGATGCCTAATTACTAAATTTTGAACAAGCGAACATTAAGGTGAGAAGTGTAATGTTGACGGATCGTTGATCAATCATACACTAAATAGAATATGCGGAATAATACCCGAAAAAAGTTGGGCAGTAGCTTTGGTTACCGAATTAAAACCATGGATGGACCTCCCCTGTGAAAAATCAAACACACCCGTTACATTGAAAACACAGGTTTGTCACCTTCATTTATTTTTCTGTCTACAGGTTTGCTGTACTTGAAATTCATTGACACGAGTTTAGTCATAAGGATGACACTGATAGTCCACTCAATGTGTACACATGAGAAAAATGGATGTACTGTGCTATAACATTAGTGTTTCTGACAATCGGGTTAGAGTGAATCAGAATTTCACTGAGGAATTTGGTTTGCTTAGTGTCACTTAGTGAATTAAACCTGGTGTGTTTTGATCGAAAAAGGTTCCAACATTTACGATCAACAAATTCCATAACGAAAAGAGTGTGCACGAGTGAAGAATGCGGCCACAATTTAACGAGAATATTTGCTTTATTAAAGTGGGTTTGAGACAGCTTACCCGCGTACGTTTTCCAAAAGAATTATTGAATAGTCGTGGTATACAAACAGTTGTATACTTCATAACATGAGCTATGTGATCAAGTGTCTGGTTAGTCATTCAGTTACATTCACCAGAATAGGTGAACAAGATATGATTCTTCGTAAGTATTATATTCAGTTGTAAACAGAAAGTCAACCACTGGATTTAAGATGCCCATCCATCAGTTGAAAAACACCATGAGTTTCGCTTCGGGACTTACAGTTACGGTAATTATGTAAAGTAAACGGAGCAAAACCAATTTCCCCTTTCTTTTGGGACTACAGGATTTCTGATTGCACTATTTATCTGAAGTCATTGAGTTCAATAAACAATGGACAGTAAATTAATAAATGAGGAAAAGCAAAGGAGAAAGAAGGTCGAAATGAATTTGGCCAACTTGTCGCGATGTTAAAAAAGGCAAAAACTAGAGCATCAGATTAGGAATTGTCTGCCGATAAAGGATCAAACAATTATGGTGTTTTCGTTCGTTAAAAATATTTAACAGGTAACCGTGAAACATACAGAAGATTTAAAACGTTCCAAAAAGAGAGCGTAAATCTAATGAACCAGATGATTAACAAGGTCAAAGTATAACCCATCTACCGTGAACATGTCGAAAGTTACGCACCACTGTATATTAAACCGAACATCTTCTGTTACAAAACGTGTCAGTCACCACATATATATGAAAACACATTGCTCAGCCGTCAATTCAAAAACACAAATGACAGTAATCAGAAAAATATACTAAACATTCCGTTTCAAACTCAATTTTAGAATATTCTATTCCATAAACTATTCTAAGTACAAGTATGCAAACTTCATTAGCGTACACAGAAAAACGTCAGTTTCCAGGAGAACTTGGAAAACCACCGAATACCATAAGAGAACTCCTTTTCTCTGTGACGTTCTGGAAACCAACACATCTTAGGAGATCGCACACATCCGTCCACTAGCAAACGTCTTTCCAGTAAGCCAGGTTGGATTATTCAAGAGTCAGTCTGTGAAGTCCGAGTGTCAGGCAAGCAAGCTGCCAAACAGACAGAACCCATCCGCATTCGGTGGTTTCAGCCGCGGTAGCTCAGCGCTGCGTCTGTAGTCGACGTGGTTAAAAAGTTGAACGTATCTTGGTAACCGTTGAACTTCACTTCCACAAGTCAGTAAAAGCCCATATGCATTAAACTAACGTGTCAAAGCGTCTGTCTTCAACACTGATGCGAGAGAACTGCTGTAATTG
>LUCH01000121.1:133365-164662 GCA_013368495.1 Paragonimus heterotremus | reverse complement strand
AACCTGGCTTACTGGAAAGACGTTTGCTAGTGGACGGATGTGTGCGATCTCCTAAGATGTGTTGGTTTCCAGAACGTCACAGAGAAAAGGAGTTCTCTTATGGTATTCGGTGGTTTTCCAAGTTCTCCTGGAAACTGACGTTTTTCTGTGTACGCTAATGAAGTTTGCATACTTGTACTTAGAATAGTTTATGGAATAGAATATTCTAAAATTGAGTTTGAAACGGAATGTTTAGTTCATTTTTCCGATTACTGCCATTTGTGCTTTTGACTTGACGACTGATCAGTGTGTCTACATATTTAATTGGTGGCTGACATGTTTCTTGATAGAAGGTGGTTGATTTAATCTACAATACTGCGTAACGTTTGACACGTTCACTTTAGATGAGTTTTGCGTTGACCTCTATTAAATATTTTTTTACAGTGATCTAGAAAGTTTCCATGCCTTCCCTATTTTTGCGCTACGTCGTATTTATGCATTTTTTCAATCTCAACTGAGCTCTTGTGATGTTGAGAAACTCGTTAAATCTTTATTCTCTGGAGCTAACATCAGAACATGCACGCTGAAGTATATATCCTCAGCCATTATGTTCGGTGTAATTTTACTTCGTGCCATTTAGTCACCTTTCTGTAACGAGTGGTTTGCTGTCGAACATTTCTTACTGCCATCGTGTTCACTGTCTTTGTATGTATACTTATCAGTTAGCAAGTAAGTTGACTTCATCCAAGGAAACAACCTGATTGACTCCCAAACATTCCCCCGTCGTTTGATCTGTTCGGATTGTCTTGATTTTGTTTGTATTCTATGTTTGCTCGTAATTTTGTTTCATGAAAATATGAAGTCTATACAGGCCTGTGTTATAGATTTTAACTTATCCCACTGTCATTTAACCAGCACACCATAGTGTGTGCAAAAACTAATTTGATGTGTAGTGTTGTTCGTAGTCCCACTGTCAATAGTTAGCCGGAATGCTCAAATCTCAGAGGTTTTTCACTCACAGCCTATGCATAGATGATGAATCTAACTATTTTGATAGCAGGTTGAATGAGCTGGAATCAGGGACACCACATACGGTTTATGGGTTAATAATCTAGACGATGAATGATAGACGTAGTACATTGATCGATTTTTCCACGCTCACTAGCACAAGGACTTCCCATCGCGGTGTTTGAGAATTTAACCAACTTATGTTAGTGGTGTTGTGAAGTCAGTTGGTACCATCCCTCCAATATGCACGAGGCACTAACTTTACTCACCTTACATGCACATGCGTGTGGTTTGATTGACAGGTTTTAGTTGTCAATCACCCCAGTTTAACCGATCAGTATTACTGGTGTCTAATTCATGATTTATTATTCACACACTAGGGCGCACCCACTCGGCGTTCAGCTCACTGTATTGTCTGTGCGTATGTGCGTTCGGGGATGTAACTTACATTTAGCTACTTGTCCATTACCTTACCCGCAAGATTCATTGTGTTGTGCTACGTGATTATTTTTACGAGCAGATTTTGGCATACAAATCTGAAACGCAACTGATGAAAGGACCACCTTTCTTAACATCGTCACACCGATGCATCTGTCTTTTCGTCATTGAAAGTAAATAGAGTTTGGAGGCTGGTTGAATCGATAAAGTTTTGAATTATCTATTTTGTGGGAGGAAGTCTACAGAAGCTTCAGATAACCGGGAGATAATGGTTTACTATTAACGTGTTTCAAATTACCCACTATTATAAACAGTTTTTCGTCCACACATTTATACCTGCCGCGATTTTCTTGTTAATCAAACTGAAACGAAGGTGAAATATATACACAGGATTACAAAACTGTTTGAATTGGTAACGAAAACTCTGACTGCTCTTTACTCAAACTGACTGGGAGTTATACCATTCCTTAAAAATTCTCGTTTCAACCGATCTTCATTATAACGGGCCTCTACTACAGAACTATTGGTTTCGTGATTCGTCGCTTTTGCTACGCGGTATCTTTTATCCATGATGTACTTTATCAATAACAGCGCTACTGTGATGGCTGTAAAGACGAAATATATACAGAAAGGAATATATAAACGAAATTTGTAAGGCTAACCAAGGCCACAGCTCCGTAACCTACAAACGACAGAACAGAATCTTGGTAAAACTCAAAGTTTACCACAATCAATAATACGGACTACATTCTGTCCTTCGTGCACCCAAGCATTCATACTAACACCGGTATATTATAGCTAAGAGAGTTGCATTAGTCAAGTCAGTATAATGGATAGTCAACCAAATGGGACAGCACGCACTACGTTTGAACATCTGAGTCAGCACGCTTATTGAAGAATCATTGTGATAAACCATGCAAGCTTAATGATTGTATGGTAGTTGTTGCTCCTAAGTGTCAGCGAACCTCGACAATCAAGTCAACATCGACAACGCTGTTTAGCCACGTTTACCACACCAAGACGTGGTAAAGCATAGGTGACGTTCTGGCTAGGAGGTTTGATCAGTCAAACGGCCATAGGAAGCACTATGCAAGTTCTTCAGAACTGATGAATATCTCCTCCCATTTGCACTGTCATTTGACCTGACACGGTGAGCTGAGTCTCTCTTGTACATAAGTTTGTCAGACTAGACTTTGCATCTGGAGGTCAGATCTCACAGACACTTTTGCTCGTTAATTAAGTGAATGATAACAGAAACGTTAAAAATGGACTGTATGCTGGTACACCTAGTGTTTCACTGATTCTTTGACATCAGTGCCATATAACATTAAGCATTCGGTTCTAATTCATTGACCAGCTGCTTCAGAAGTTTGTGCCTCTCACAGTGGCCCCGGAACTGTTGGTTATTCGTCGGACCGGTGGATAATACACGTAATTCGTCAATAAGTTTACGCACTTTTCCAAACGGCTTTTCTCTCTCAGAAAATACAATCTACTAACTGTGGCTAGTTGTGACTTGATAACTGTTTTGCTCAATAAAGATCCAGACCTATTAATCTGGTAGGTGGATTATTTGTCTATCATAGTCATCATACTATGTTTAAAAGAACATCGGTTTGCTAAGTATCTCAAACTGTACCGACCGACAGATCCGGTTTTCAAAGGATCCAGCTTGACTGAACGTTTCATGGAAATGTTTTATAGTGTTATGCAACGTAATTTTCGCCGTGATTACATTACCGGCACCTGATCGATTACTGACGTACTATAGGTAAATGAAGAGAGCAATAAAAAGTAATCGAGAAGTCACCATAGCCAGTACACATAACCGGTAGTACCAGTTCAAGTTCGTAAACAAGTGACCAGTTAAATGGTTGAGGTTGCGCGGAAAACGAGCGCAATACTCGGCAAACGAAGCAAATAGGTGAGCCCAGTTGGTTCTCGCTGTAAACGTAAAAATTAATCACTAAATATGTTGACCGATGGTGAATAGTTGTCATGAATGGAAAGACAGTATCACTGCATATACAAACAATGGAACTAGCTTGATCATTTGGATAAATCTTTCAGCACGGCGGACGACTAAATAGCAGGCGATAGACAGATGCCTGAAACTAAGACCTAAATCCACTCACAACTTTTCTAAGCACTTGATAATGTATTTGAATGGTCGTTCTTTAAGATTTGGGATTGCTGGTGAGTAAAGTTGGTGATATTTCTTCAGCTGGTCATTTGGATTAGTTGAGTTATTTTTAAATCGATCACAGTTCACTACCGCAGAGTAAAATTAAAAATATAAAAACAGCCTTACGAACGGCATAACCTGCGATGGCGTATCCAACTGCCAAATGTAGTCTACAAGTCTCTACATGCAACAATTCGTTTGTGATTGAGGTCAAATCATAGATACGAAAGGAAGATTTCACCCTACGATAACCCTTAAAGCACCATGTCTTAACAGCAGAATTCGTTTACAGTCACTGTTCACTTACAACGAGATTACTCAATCCTATTGTATCGTATTTTCACTGAAAATCAGATTATGAAGACGAAACAAAAGTATGTTTTTTGAAAAACTTGAAATGATGGAAGGCACTAATGAATTAACAATTTTAAGGCTATTGCACCTATCTGGATAAGACCTAGAACTATAAGGTCACACAAAGGCTAATCAGGACTACAAGTTGGAAAGTTATCGTTCGAATGATTTGTTTTGTAGGGTGGAAACAAACAGTGAGTCGAAACAATGAAGATTATCTTACAAATGACATTACAGGCACATTTGTGACTCAACTTTTTATTGGCAAACGTGGACAGCTTAATGTTGACTTGTGTGTTTGGAAGCACTCTCCAATCCATTATCGGTGAAATAAGGCTCTCACTTCAGTATCGATATACAATATCCATTGTGATAACGATGTTGACAGTCGTAACGACAATTGTTGAACATAAAGCTTGAAGGCAAGATACTCCGTGAATAGACCAAATTTTAAGGAATCGCTCTAGTTCCTTTACAACTGTTGAATCAAGCTGGAAAACGGTGTGAGTGCTATCAGATCTTTTGGTTGACCGAATGACAACATTACCCATTATGCATGAACCCGGTAGGCCTAGTCAATTATTTCATCTGCGTACGTACAAATCAGTGTCAATTGGTTCCATGCACACACATTGAGTGAATACAAGAGAGAACTGAAAAATTGACTAGCTTGTGCTACTTAATTACTAACATCCGGTGCACACACACACATGTAACTCATTTACAGACCTCCCAGATCTAACCAGAGAACCCGTACAACTCGTTTAAAACAAACAACCTGACAAATAATTACATGGGCATCCATTCTTCCATAAGCGATTTAGCGTAGATTGATAATTGGTCATAAAATCCGGCCACGGTTCACGTATTAATTACTCTGACCTCACAAGTCATTTGTGCATATAGAGTATGTGCTTCGGGAAAGCTGCTTTCTAGTTGGGTTGCTTACTGTCAGGAGGCTTTTGTCAACCAAACACATGAACCAAGCGCTTAGTGAAGGTGAAGTTGAGGTCAGAATTTATGTAGGTAATAGGTGGAACGCTATTGCATTTGGGAAGATGTTCCCGTTGTTTTACCATACAGTATATCGGATCCATTTAAGTGGTTAGCGTCCTATACGTAACTGAAAGTAATGCAAAGATAGCTTTTCATGAAACTAAATTGACGTCATACAGGAGTGACTGCAGATGATGGATATGACCTCAGACAAGAGTACACCGTCCGGCACTTCACAGTGTTTTTAGAGTTTCATGAAAAGCCTCCTAGTTTCCAGCTCATAGTTGAAAAATCGATCGTCTTTTTCAATGCCTATGGAGTGGGTGATCGGGAAAGTTAAAGGGTGAACACTCTGTTCTTTCGTATCCACGTACTTTGTTAGTGAAATATCATGGTGATGACTACCGCTGATGTTAACTGTTGCACTATGACCGATTTGTGGCCAGCTTCACAAACACTGCATTCGACTGGAAAATACTCACATGGATTTACTAGTTGGTCGTTAGGAATCGTATAAAAAACTGCCTCGTTCGAAGTGGGTTCCTTCAAACCATTGGGACGCACCCTGGTAGGTATCCGCAAACAAATTCTTATACTTGTACATGCGAGCTAGTAAACGTAGAGAATCTGGACAAACCTTACTTAAGCCAGGGCATTATCATAAGGCCCTTATCCCTTGGTACAAAACGTTTGTCACAGGGCAGACACCGAGGTGTACTTAAAAATTTTCCGTAAACTATAGTCACCGGACAAAAAACCGTATCTGTCGTCTGATGGCTAATATACTTGGGTTCTAAATGCCTATTTGCGTTTGTGGTAAAAATCCAATTCAAACGTAAACCAGCTTAGGCTGACAACCATGAGAAACAAGTGTTCCACACTTCTGCGTATACCAACATACCTTCCTCCTCCTCTTCATCTTTTTTCAATAAGTTTTAATCCATCCTTTCCTGTGTGACGCTTGCTGGTTTGCTTGAATTGCTTTAGCTTCTGCTTATGAAGATATCCTGTAGATATTTCAGACTTTTATTGAGCAGCAAACACTTGATGAGTACCACATGTTTGAAGTGGCGAAGAGATTGTTAGTGCCAGTGGATACTGTAATAAGATCGTACTGATGACCCTCGTCAGGTAAAAATATTGGACGGGCATACGTATTTAGGCTCAACCACCCGGGACTCCATCTCATGTTCATTTTTCACAGGCAGTCAGGTCAAAAGGGGCGATATTGGGCAAATCCAGTGGTTGTATGCTGCATCGGTGTGAAGGTCACAATGGGGTTTTGGGAGGAAATCCTATCTAGAACCCAGAAGGTACCGGCTTAATCATACTCTTATTTGGGAGACTGAATCAGTTTCAACGGTGGTCACCACTACTCTCCTGAATAGTCCTGTGAATGGGAATAATTATTATCAACGCTGGTGAATAAAAGTGGTAGCCGAGAATTTCGCAGAACAGTAATCATCAATGATACATGTTGCTGATATGGTATGAAGTAGAACCCTGGCTATGCTTTCACGAGGCAACCGTGTTGATCACTGAGCAGGTGATCTCACATTTGGCACAATAGAATTATCATGTCAGAACGGCCCATCACTCTGGCTTTTGAGTGGTGTTCAGTTTGCCCAGTTGTCTGGATAGAAGACAGTGACTGTCCTGTTAACTCCAATAAATAACCTCAAGTAGGAATCTCCGAGTTCACAAAGCCTGCTAAGAGGCTGAATGGAAACTTTGTCTGAAAGCGGAAGCAACAGTCAAGTGTGAAATTAACCAAAATGTCAGGATTCACTGATATTATATGAACATTGTCTTAACAGTTGCCTATTAATCTAATTGTACCTGTATAAAACGTATGTAATCAAGGCTCGAGAAAACGGTTCAGTTTAATCAGCGAACCATGGCTTCAAAGTTGACTCGCGTATGCGCTCACTTCAACCTCCTTTAAGAGACTTTTGTGTACCGGATAAGGATGAAGGGTATGTTAGTGCATTCAAACATAATCAGGTTGGATATCTGCCTACCTAGAACATCCCGGAATGTCAGGCAAAATATAATGAAGATACATAGTTATAACGAATTAGTCACACAAACTGTCCTGTGTCTGGTGACAGCTTCGCAATAAACCAAACAGCATTAAATAACACTATCGGTACAATCTACTTATCAGCAAAAGTACGAAAACCACGCAACCCTTGTGCGAATGTGCGTGGTTCTAATTCGACGCTCGCCGGAAATCCAATGAAACTCTGACCATGCTATTTGTCCGTAGTTTGAACTTTTCCAACTGATTATCGTTTTTGACCGCTGACTGGGACACAGGCACGTTGCACAAACGCCAGCGGACACAGTCACCTGGATATCATTACGCTACCTCCATTGTCTCTTCTATAGAATTTCTGATAAGTAGTTTGACAGATCTGATAATTTATAAAGGAAACAACTGCGAAAAGTTTGGACTTCGGCTGGATTCGTACCAGCGACAAAAACAGCATGCCCTCACGTAGCAAGCGTTCTACCAATTGAGCTACGAAGCTATCTCGGGTGATCAAGAATGTCACCTTCGAACTTACTCATCCATCAAATCTACTCTCACTATAGAATCCATCAAATGATTCAACAGATGGATTAGCCAGGCGGGATTCTTCAATCATTTCACGCTAGAACCCACCAGCGCCATCGATGAGTAACCAAATTGTATTACTGATAAGTAGTTCGGCAAATTTGACAATTTGGAACATATTTAAGTAGTATATATCCCAACAGCCTGTGACCATTTAAGTGCGAAATAAATCGGTCAAATCTATTGGATGTTTCCACACCATATTTTTATGACTGGTTTTCATCAGGTCTGGAGCCTTTAGGCCCACACATTCATTTCACCATTAATTCTCCAAATCTAGTTGCCATACTATGCGCAGATGGCCCATATGCTAATCGTTTCCGGAAGAATGAGAGAAGCACGCAGCCACCAGTAAGGAAGACCTTTGTAAGGATGTGTGCACGTTTGTGGGGTGTGGTAGTGGTGGCAGTGATGGTGAAAGATACGGGCTCGTAGACAAGTCGATTGTGTTTTGTGTTTGTTTTTTACGGTTTCTACAACTAGCAGTACAGTATTTTTCTTCCAGGGAATCGCCAGTGGTTATCTCATCTGTTCTGTATTTTGTTCGAACTGAGTGCGCTGTTATTGACTGTAACACCTGTTGACGTAACCGCAAGTCCTTGTTCGAACACAAACGCAAACATACATGAAAACGTGCACACAAACAGCCACACAGATGTGTGGATGAATGGTTCGAATCAACAATTTCTGCAGTTAACTTCGGGCCTACTTGTTTGCTTGTGTCCATATTTGTATGCTTGTGTTGTTGGCAAATCTGCGTGTGCGTGCATGCAGATGGCAAACATTCAAACTTGAAAGGTGTTCAATGCGTCGCGACATCTGTTGGACAGACAAACTAAACTCGTACTCTAAGAATGCGTCGTTGACAGTCTGCCTACCCTATCTTCCATCCTTGGGTTATTGGTTATCCAAATATCGTTTTACGACGCGTGTAATTCAGAGTTAACCTGGTGAATCTCGACAGGTTACCAAGACAGTTGAACATTGGAAAACACGAGGGTTATTTTAGTTCTTCAGTCGTACGTTGCTCAGCAGCCAAATGCGGCACATAAACCTGTATGTTATCAACGTTACCTGATAATAAGGACAGCAAAATTCTGATTTGAATCAACAATATTCATTCAGGAATGTTGTAACGCATGTAGTATGTTAGGTGGTCCACTGAACATTTGTACAACATCACTTAAACAACCCATCACTCAAATATTCCCAACACAGCGAATCAAACTGAGCAGCAGCGAATTAGTTAACAAACAGTCCTCAAACAACATTATCCGAGCACACAGACAGGACGAAGTCAAACACTGGGTCATTAAAATATCACTCACAGTCTCAAGAAGTATTGAGTATAGAAGTCTGCAAGTTAAGAAATAACAATTTCCTCGTTTGACTACCATCCAAAAGTGACCAGTCAACAAGCCACTTGAATCCTCTAATGAAATCAGTTTTGCAGTATCTTTATCTGACCGACAATTGCTTATTGAATTATTCGCTTGCAGCTTGACTCTTGTTTGTGTTTATAGTCGTCCGAGCGATCAGTTGATTACCTGTCTCATTGTAAAGACTGACTTAGTGAGCTGATGCATTAGTCAACGGGTGGGTGAATTTAATCCCAGTTAGCCACGAACGACAAAATCGAAACACAACTTGAGCCACCTCATCAACAACTGGTTGTTTGGTTGACTAGTTGCTGTCGCGTAAAACAAGTCAACATAACTGTTATCGATCAAGGAAGTAATACTACCTAAACAGCAGCAGCCCGTTTTGTACGCACAGAGGATGTTGACATAATTAATTTCCTTGTCAGAAAACGGATTACCACATTAGTGTTCCAAAGAAGAAAACATTACACTTAGTCCGTCCGTTTGTTGCCGTGTTGTGTATTCCGTGTAATGTCTACTGATTTTCAATTGAGAGACTGATGAGTGTGAATAGGATTACTAAAACTTGGTAGCTTTGGCATTCTTTCTGTAGTAAGATGTTTTGTTTTTGTATATTCGATAAAAGACTGTTATGAATTCTGTAGTCATTACATATGTAACAAGGTTGATAAACCCATGGGATAGGACTGGCTTAACTTACTTCGTTTCATATGAAACAACCTATTAATCAATTTCTCGGTAAACGGGTTAATATTTTGCGAGCTTAACGGAGTCGTCCGTGTGTTTCGTGGAAAAATCCGTTATGGTGAAATTCTAAAAACAGGCTCTTAAAATCGGTGTGATCCACGCACTGGACTAGTGGTTTCATAGCACGGACGCGCTTCGGTTTCGGCTATCAGTGGTTTATTTCGGTATTTTTCTTATCATGCCGAAAACTTGATTCAGTTAGCGATAGGTTGTGTTTTTTCGTTCTCTGGTACATAAATTAGGTTACAACTTGTAGCACAGCGGCGTCAGTAAGGCCATCGCCTGAAATGTTGGTGGTATCAGCATGGCGGCAGGGTGTCACATAAAATTCAATATGTCTGAGCCTTTATCATGACCACGTCGGTGGATGCGTAGAGCCAACTGTGTCTAATTTACGATCGGGTGGTTATTACTGAAATGATCTGCATGATTTAGTTCTTGCTCGCGTGGTAGCTTGCATTTAGTCGATGATTGGGGAGGAGAAAATAATAGTGAATCGATAAAGCTGCTAATCATATGTTGAACTAAGTGTTGTCACTGATTTACCTGAAAGCAAACTTTCATCGGGAATACCATAAAAGTGAGACTCACGTTTTGGTATTCCCAGTTGTAGTGAGAAATTGGGAGGGTTCACTAAGGGTTCGCTGTGAGCTGCTAACCTATTGTCAGAAGAAAAACACGTTGAACATGACTACGACTAAAAACAGTAACTACTTGAGAGAGTCAGACTGATTCAGATTAGGCACGCCTTTGTCCCCTCAACCGTAATGTGAGTATAATGAAATAGCAAATTTTTCGATTTCAGGACAAGTCTATGAAACTAGGATAAGAAAGACCGCTAATTTGTTTGAAATCAGTGTACGGTAACACTAAGCTAGCCTTCGTTGTGATGAAATTAGATGATGTAGAGGTGCATTATGTTGTGATTTTTGTGAAAATGATACCAACGATCTCAGTATAAATGGTGCATCTGCCATAACCGATCATTTTTGTCAGGAGTGTATATAACCTCATATGTCATATAACAAAATAACTGTTTCGATCGATGAGTACGATAAAATACATTGGCAAATCAGGGTGTGTAAGTAAACTTTAAACACTGAGTTAGGTGTATCACACATATGGGTGCTCCTTGATGAGGACAGTGATAACCACTGAAGCTCATTTTGACTTATAAATAGTGGTAAAATGAGCACCGTCTGATGAACGAGACAGCTGAAGACACTGAATAGCAGACTCACCGCAATAATGAGCGATTCCCTTTCCCGGTCAGCTGTACTCTTTGAATGGCTATAGCGCGTACACAACCCGGACTGTAGAAGGTGGTTTCTGTCAGCGAGGATCACACAACTTCAGCTATTAAAAGTAGGTGGGAGATGTTTTAACAGTAACAACTCGCCATTGCTTACACCTTGCCTACTCTGGCTAACCCCAGATAACGCAACAGGTAATTCATGGATGAGTTTCTGATATTAAATGAAAGAAGCTTGTGGTGGCTGAAGAGCTATATTCCCTGCCCTGTCAGGCTGGAACCAACAACAGAGACAGATAATTTGACTCACTAGTATAAATGTTGCTTTTTATATTTTTAGACAACAATATACCTAGAGCAGTAAGCTTAAAGAAAACGGTGAAGGTTAAAGGAAATCTGTCATGTGTATATCGTCTTACTCCCACATATTTTGTTTTTCATCGCGAGTGCTTTAGCGCCTACGCATACGTTGATTCCGCCTAATGGGACACTATCTCATAAGGGTTTCGTGTATTTGATCTCTTCTTTTTTCCGTATCGTTATAACTTCAATACTGTTTCTTATATATAAGTTGTCAAATGATTATATGGTTCTAGTGACCTCCGAGAAACTGACGATAGTAACATTTCAAAATAATGACAGGAGCAATGCAGTGGTAATTGTGTTGGGTTTCATTTTAATTGCGGACCACTGATAACAGGGCAATTCGGCAGAAACTCTTTTTTTTTCAAGGTTTGATGTAAACTGAACCCGTTAACGACAGAAATCTTCACGGGAAACAAGGTTATTTTCTAGATTCAACATAGTTTACTGTACTGAACATACATCATTGGTAAATGCGGTGTTAGTGTTAGCACCCCAGCATTTAACCACATCTACGAGAACCGGATAGTGTTTTTAGTTGTTGATGTTCTAAATGTTGTATTTGATCGTTTTTACTAGCCAATACTTCACTGTAATTTTATCTCATACCACGCAACTTATACATTCATAGGATATTTGCAGCTCACTTTATTCTACATAAAATGTGCTTCCAAGTTAGGACCGTAACCTAAGATGAGAAAGACTGGCTCGTTTCAGGTGGATAGTAGCTTTTCCGAAAGTAGGCTGATGAATGCGCAAGGCAGAAGTTGATACTCAACCACTCCACATATGTAGTGAAATTTTTTATTTCACGGTTAGTTGCTGTCTGAGGTGGATATTCATTTATTTCTGTCGACATTTCGCAGTGACCAGGTCATATCCGTTGACTCAGCTAAGAGCACTCTCTTTCCGGCATGTTGCTGAGCAGTGAAGTGAACATTTCGTCCATTGATTTTAATAAGCAAAATGGTTAGAGCTTCCTCAAAATATGCTGACTCACGAACAAAGAGACGTTTATTAAGGCCAGTCACCGCATAATTTTTCAAAAGCTTAACTCGATTTATGTCGAATTGCAAGTCAACCAGATGACGCATATATTAGAAGTCAACGTGGTTCATTCACTTCACAGAATGTGACTATGATTATTTCTGGCTAATACTTTAATCAGGAGATTAATCTGTGCGTCATACAGTTAACTGACGATAAACTTATATTAACAAAGGAGTATTCTCTTTTGATTTTCTTTGAGAGTATGTGGACTTCTCTAAATCTAGCAATTAAATATATACCTGGAAAATGCTTCTATAGCTTTCCATCTAATATCCGTTTGTGGCATGTGTTCAGATCGTCGTAGGGAAGTCATTAGAAGAATATGAAACTCCTGTGCACTCTGAATTGGAATGAGTAGGACTGGATGAGATTACATCCATGATAGTTATATCATCAAGTATCTTTGATTATGTCCGTAGTAGGATGAACAGTGTTCGTCAGTTGCAGTCAGTAGTTATTACAGACACAGAACAGCTTAGTCCACTGGCAAAGTAATTAATGCAGTGCAACCATAACCATATTATAGGTAATACATGTAGATTAGAAAAGAAAAATTACGTACGAATGTTAGTGAGCCGGAAGCAAAATGATAGCAGGCGGACAGTTGGTGGCATTTCCAAGGATGGTAAGCTTAGTGTCATGCCAAATTACTATGAAGGATGTGCCAGAGAGGTTTTCCACGGGATTAAAATACCACATTGACTTAGTAGAGGATGAAAAGATAGCTAAAACAGGTTGGTTCCTATGTCAACCTGGGCAGCTTACTGCCAAAACACAACAGTCAGCCGACGACTCTGTTTCAAATCTCCAGGAGGGTTCAAAATGTACGGATTCATGACAATCGTATTGTTGGTGTTCGATTATCTCGCTGGTATACTGCGCTTCCAGAAAAGACATACAGGGCCAGGGCGCAAATTACAAGAAACTTGTCAACAGCTCGGTGCTTCTTTATCAGCGTAGGGAGTAGTATTGTCTGTGTCATAATGGTTCAACAGTATCACTTATCGCATGAGTACTGAACTCAGTCCTTAGACTCCACAAAGATTCACATCATGAATTACCACTGTTTCAAACAAGGTGAAAAATGTTCGGGTCCTATGGAGGTCATCACAGTCTGTCTTTTTAGCCTATGGTTCGAGCAAAAAGCACCTCCATAATGTCCGGTTTTGCTGCCAAACGAAACCTGATATATAGCCAAAATTATGTAGCTGGACACTCAATGATGTGGATACGCTATGGCCTCCAGGGACACTACATAACATGCTGATTTCCCTCTACACGTAAAAGTTTTCCTATAAGATTGACGTTTTGCGTGTTAAATCAACAGATCAATAATCTCGACAAGAGTAGTTTCATCCAGGCTTCGCTTCTGATCATATTATAAATTTATTGTTCTCCAGAGCTCTCACTATCTGCATTAAAACGAATATGTTAGATCACATTTCCATTCATTTGCGATACCTGTAAAAAAACACCGATGTCAAAGGACTTACGTATGAAGAAACGTAAATATATTGTTCTTAGATCTAAAATAACTGTTTGAAATATATGAACTCTCGTTCGAAAACAACCTTCAGGAAGTACGAAATTTTCCTAACTTTTATAGCCCTTGGATAGTTAAACCGCTTGTTTCTCTTGTCCGTTTACTAGCCCGAAACTGCTATCGATTGACGGAGCAATGCTAACTAGACAACACTGACAATTTTGTGTTTACAAGAGGCACTCGTGTAGTCAATCTCTCCGTCACCGACTTTATTGCATCGTTAGTGTGCGAAAGGTTAGAACTATTAGGTTGGTTCATTTACCTATAGTTATGGGAGGTTTGCATAAAATTTGCTGGTTATATGTTGACGACTAATTAGAGTAAATCGGCGTGTTAACTTGTTTGGACAAACAAACCACCCAGAGCCATTCACGAAAATAATTTTAGAATTCAAGTGTTGAAAACACTGAGTTCCGTTAATCCACTTCATCGTTAGCGATAAAGGATATTTGTAGCGATATGTTAACATTTCGTCTGCTCTCTTTAGTCACGAACGTAAATCAGTAAAATATACAGGATATGCGGATGGCAACAATAATAGAAACTGTCCACGATTGGGTTTAGAAGAAACAAGGACTGTTATCAGTTCCAGGGCACACAACAATTTATGCATACGCAGGATCATAACGTCTAAAGAGCTGCGCAGTTCGGTTCTAGTTCCCATGTTTTTGAAGAAATCGTGTTGAGATACATGTTACTGGTATCACAAACTTACTAACAAACTAGTGTTATTTGGGTTAGCGAAACAGTGTTTCACGTTCAGTTCTAGTAACACTTTTGTTCGCAATGTGAACAGATAGTATTAAGCAGCATTTACCAGTCGGCAAAAAATTGGACGTAGTGTTTCCTTGTGAAGAGTATCAGTAAAATCGTCTAACTGGCTATTACTAACCGTGTGAATTGTGGAGATAGTAACAAGTAATATCCTCAGCAAGTGAGTATCACAAAAAGTTTCCATGTCGGTGTACTTTTACTGTTAGAAGTCTTTGATGGAAACCTTTCTAGGATTGACATTTGGGTCCCTCAATCTTTTTAGTTGAAAAGGAGTATTTAGCAAAATATGGACTGTTTTCGCGTACAGACTATGGGGTGTCCTACGTTTCTGACATCTGTGTTCACAAAAATCCATTGTTGACTGTTTGGAATAATATAACAGAACTCTCGATAAAATTAACACGGTGCGGGTAAACATGGTCAGGTGAACTTAATTAACGTTCACGGTTGTACGGTGTCCCTGTAAGACATTACTGTTATTGGTGTGAGTTTGTCAGTATAAATGAAGCCATGGCAGTATACCATGAATAGCTTGATGAAAGTGGTGTTTTGCATGAGAACTTGTGATCTATGCCTAAATTCATTATGATCTCTACGTTTAAGAACACGATTGCAAAAGAAAATCATTGGAAGACATTTCTTACCAAAGCTTTGATGATAGGCATACGTTTACGGACCTGTTCATAGACGCGAATTTTGTCGACTTGTTTATATCGCCAACTACTGCTCAGCTGATCGGCCAAATCGGTGACCAGAAAAGTCACTCATTATGGCTTTTCATTAACCAACACTTGCTTGAGGAAATAATTGCATCATCAACATAACCTTCCAAATCATAGATAGATCAGATGTGTTAATATCCAATACACTACATGGTCATCGATTTCTCATTACGCGACCCGTGAGAGTTCAAGTAGTACAACACTAGTGTTAGATTGGTAAAGTAACAACAAGGAATGTGCAGTGTACAAACTCGACTTTGTTGTGCAATTTATTCCGAATTTATTCAAAATGATAGCAATTTATGATACGTTTGACGCTTTTTATAATAGGCCAGACAGGGACAACATGCCAATGTTGTGTGTATCGGATTTCCTTATGTATCTGGGACACAATCTGTGATAGATTATTGTCCAACGCTCATATGACAATATATACAAATCTGCAATGTGTATCACACAAGATTTCCCTAACATCTTTTTAGATGTTGTTATTTGTAGCTCAGTTTTTTTTGATAAATTGGTGTCAGTCAGATAACTGCTGAAATGTTCATAACATGTACTCGTGCACATTAAACGACAGCTTGAAATCCCTGAGTTGGGTAGATAGTAGATAGCTCAATAGTTGATACCGCATTCTTAATGGGATGGAATTCCTATGTCTATATGACTCTCAGTCAATTCGACGTAAGCCATACGAGCTCGCTGTATTCGAAGTGAGTTCTGGTTTATCCTCAATTAAGTCTTGTTATATCACAGGTTCGTTTGCAAACCCTATAGATGCATTACTTATCTTTTCAAACAAAAACTATTCTTCGCTCTAGCAAATATATATATTCATGAGATGTCGTCAACCACCCTAGGTCCTTGAAAGTTCTCAATTCTAACTTGTTCATGAAAGCTTGTTCCCATGTGAATCTACAAAACATCCGTTAAAAATAAGTTGAATTTGCAATTTTAAATCTGAAACGAACTGTTCCTTACTTCTCTGTAATCCTGAAATTTGTCAAGCATATCGAGTGTTATTCGCTTACTTGGGAATTCGATCAAACCGACGAAGGTGATCACATGATAGACCAGCCCCTGATTGCGAATTCACCTGATGGACTTAAGCCACTGTGAAATTTGGTGTACATGACAGCTCAGCATGCACAGCGCTTAGACTGAAGAACCGGACTCTACAGTACGATGCTTTTCGATTCTACCCCACTGATGATCAAACTAATGAGAGTCAACTAATAGTTTCAATACTATCTGATTACGTCTAGTGATCTCTTCTTCCAGTTGTTTTCAAACGAAACAACCAAAAATATTGGGTGATATTTTGCCAGTGATGATTACACAATAATTACAGATTTGACCCGAGAACGTTTTCACAAACGGATACTTGTCAGTAGAAGGGACTTGATGCACCACTGCCAATGAATCGATAGTGTTCGCAAAATGCCGTTCGTGTTACCGTGACACCAGTCGTAAACGCACCCACGCGGATGTACACACACACACATGCACATACACTTGAGTATGTGTACACATAACTGTACTTGATCAATGAGCAAACAAAACAAATTCCACCGGATTCGTCTTCTTGCTCACTTGTGAATTCCACGGAAAGAGAAGCACAGTGCCGACACTTTCACAATCCATCCCTCAATCGTCGTCGTTGCCGCCACCGCCACCAGATTTGCATGTGGGTGCCAGAACAGAATTAGCTGTGGGTCACCACACTTGCATGATTACGCAGGCCATCTTACACCGCAACTCAGTTTTGGACCGTCTGATCGTTTATGCACGTACACACACCTGCACACACACGCACACTTTGTCAACATAAGCCATCTAACATGTGCGCTACCAGCGCGAGTCGGTCCAAACTTACCGCTCGCACTGACTCAGTTCGAAGAACCGAACTGTAAGCAACGAAACACCCGTAGTTTGTCACGCACACACACATATTTACTGAGATACTCGGTGCACGACTGAGCGTATGTGTGCTTGTTGATTTCTATGTTGAGTCGCTGTATCTTTGAATCTTGGTTAACAGGCAGGAGGAGACGAAGACGAGGCAAAAGAACAAAGCACCTTACGCTTTAGGTCATTCGAAGGTCAACAAATTTGCATACGTAGTTTACATTTAATCTACTTTTGCTCGAACTGTGCTTGGTCAAACAGAAATGATGGCTTTGGCAGTCTTGTGGATCGACCGGCTTTCGGTTTCAGAAGAAATGTACACAGTTTCAAACACTCTACCATGGATGAAGAGCAACTTTGTCCGTAAACGGACCAGTAGAATATTTTTACATTCACTCTGGGTAGCATTATCAACCACTACCCAGAGTGTATGGAACCGGGAGGAGGTTACTTTTCAAATTTGCGTGCTGAGATCATAATGATGCATCACACACGAGTACGAAGGTAGTAAAGTGCGATTGAACTTTGTGTATACATGAAAAGTCGAAAATTCTCAGAAATGTAATTACCATCCAAACACGAGTAAAGAATGTGACAGTTCATTCTTTGAGTCTGATTCACTATATACATGTAATCAGCAGACTGTGGGAAGCACTCCAGGTTCAAACGCCATAGGGGAGTGGTTTATCTAAAGAACTGTTAGTAATGAGATGAGGTGTCTTCTAATTGCAGTAAGTAACAATATAATGGTTCACGACCATGAACAAGATAAATTAATCGACTATCCACCGTCCTTATAACGCTTAATTTCCGTGTGGATTCAGTTTGGAAACCTTGTTTGTGCACCTTCTCCGAGGTTTGCAGTTTTCATGCTTCTTAGAACAGGACAGTTTGATCTTTCGTTAGCGTCGGGTACATAGCTGATCAACCCTTAATTGTTTCTAGCTCGTAAGGCGTCAGTGGCTGGTCAGAATTTTTGTGGTTTGTCACAATATTACAAGTACACGGAAAACCAGATAGGCTTTGACCTACCGAACAAGGAGCCACGTTATACGGGATGAAACATTTGGCCGTACGTTATGAGCCAATCATGCTGCGTTCAAAATCTGTGTCTCCCATCTGAACCACGAACAGTAAGAAAGAATTTAGATTTGACTTTATGTATCTCAAACGTAGTGGTAAATATCAGCAACCACAAAAGTTGTGCGATCATTAGTTTGGTATTTATTTCGTAGAGTAAACCTACTTGTTTAAACACGTTTCTAAACCGTTGAATCCATTCGAGCAAGTTCAATGTAATGATTGGTAAAATAGTAGTCAAGTTCCCACATTCTCGTCATTCGAAAAAGCGTGAATAGCATGGTAACTAGTATAAGTTTTCAACGGTTTCGATGAAAATAAACAAATCATCGTAGGTTCTCAAAATAAGTGTTTCATTTGCGACGCGTCATGTTATAGAAATGATCACCATATTTAAGTGATCCCAGCAGTAGTATGTTCCAATTAACACATGTGGAACAATAAGACGAAAGTCGTTAAACGTGCCTCCAAAATATTCGATTTCTTGATAGTTCCTACCCCCAAAGTGCGAAGAATTATGCACTAATCAATATACTGTGTAGCGTACATACGAGCGAGAACCACCCCGTTATACCGTCTCGTTGATACCACGCACAAGACATGAATAATGGTTTCGTAGCCTTTAATTTGAGCTTTTATTTTCTGCTCATTCATTTGTCTATATCACTACATGACATGACAACCAAAAGTGAACACTGTACAGCCTTTATAATCCACTTCACAGAGAACTTTTAAATAAACTAAACTTGTGACCAATTTCACCTTCCGGTGGTATGTGAAGAATTTATTCCGATATAACTTAAAATGAGGGCAAAGTAATCCAGGTTGACCTAAGCCAGACTGAACTATACACGGAAGGAAGTGTTTCGAAATGAACTATCCTGTAGGTGAATCGGTCGAGTTGATTTTGACAGCCACGAAATAGTCCAGCTGCTGCAATTCGTGTATACGGCACAAACAGAAAGCAATGTAGTCCCTATTCAACAGACAATTAATCTATCATGTGGTTGGTAAAGACTTGAAAAAAGAGAAACAGAATGAAGTGATTACGCATACACCAGCTAAAAAAAGTACCGTTTGGACTTTGTACACATTAGTTTGTCTACATCGATTGTGGAGACAGTTAATACAAGACTGTTTGATCCCACTTCTGTGTCAACAATACTAATGTATCGACTATTTTGAGTGGTCGACAACTGAGATCAACTTATTGATGTCACAGTTATACAGTGTACACCTCCTAATGATTACGGAGAATGGAACGGATTTAAGAAAACAACCCGGACCGGAATCTATCAAAAGAAATGACGAAACCTACTTATAACCAAGATTGCTATTACATTTCTCGTCAGCATCTAAGAGAAGTGTTATATGGGTTAGACATGCGTAAACGAGTGTCCGCAGGCTAAACCATAACTGAAACCTCATTTCTGTTATCGTAACCTGATACGATATGACAACTGTTGTCACAATCGTTCATCCACATTTTAGTAGAAACATAAACCCTGGTCTGCTTTCAAGTCAAATACTTCGGTCCAAAAAGTATGTGGTTTAGTCAAGAGTGGGGTGAATACCAATGGGTTTTTCAATAATATAAGTAGATATTTTAATCGTTTCGTCGCCTTTGCAGTTTGCATCGAATTCCCACTTTCTAGTCACACGAAACCTCATGCTCAACAAAGATAAATATACTTGAGTTGTTTCCATCTCTGTCCTACCATACAACTCAGTGGTGGTGTGTTACGGAGTATCCCAGTGAGTCATTATGAGTCGGTTATGGGAACGTTGAAAAACACTTGTGACTAGCAAGGGATAATGTTTTGGCAAACAGCAGTTTCACACCTTGATGAAAACAGTCCAGCGTTCTCTCCTCACGGCTGTCAGAGTTTACGCGTAGCTTCATACCGTTTTGTTGCATAAAAATTTGTGAATGTATTGTTTCCAACAGTTGACAGTTTTCATGTTTGCTCTATCCCAACTTGTCTCTGCAAGTGTAGCAATTTTTAAACATAATTCATGCGGTGCCCTGACTATATGTAAACCTACTACTCATTTTGTTGCGTTTATTAATGTCATTTCGAATACTATATTTTACACAGTCGTAATTGTCGTTGTTTCTGCGTCTTGTAAATTAGGCTTGGTAGCAGGAAGAATGCCATTTCGACCTTAATAGGTGCTTATGTTGAATAACTGATTTGCAAAAACTGAAATCCACTTAGATAACACTAGAACAACCATCAAAATCTATCTCTTAAAACTACCATAGAGATATTTTGTGACTGGTACTATGTGCGGGCTTTTCTCTTATCACTAATTCGAGGTCAAAAGATCAAACAATTGCTAATCGTTCCAAAAATCATCACGATCATAAGATATTATTAATAAGCTGATATATTTAGTTTAGAGACGAACACTAACATGAAGAATGGAAAGTACGGTCTTGATCAGTATATCTATGGTTTTTTATGAGTTACAACAGACTGGCTAAGGAGTTTTCAGCTGTCATTGATCTCTGGCAACGATTTTTGGCTCAGTAGTTTACGGAGGTGAAAAATTGATCCAGATTACTTTGCAAATCTAGTTGACTTCATTTAAAATCCCGATTCAAACGTTGTTACTCAACCTTCGTATATTCTTAACACAATATCTTTTGTGTGAACGGGATTCATTGCAAACAATCAGAACGCAAGAATAAAACCGACGCTATTGTTGATCATAGAAAGGAACTAAACGGAATGGCTGCTTCTTTAGACACTGAATGTGATAAGCAAGAGTGTTAGACCCTTACATAAGTTCAACCTTCCCGTTTTCAAGTGACACCATATCACATTCGTGATGGGAACAGTTTGACGTTAAAACATAGTTGAAATCTTCCATTATGTCTGTCGATCTTCAAAATCACTTTTACAACCCCGGTTCCCGAGGCTGTAATCATGTTGATGCCATTCGTTTAGTTCTCCGCAACACCAACTTACTTTTCACCAACTGGATAGAAAAACGAATCATCCTATTCATCATAATTGTATGCTAGTAATTACATAAACACCACTCCCTCGACCGCCCGGAGTAAAGCTGTTTGAAAAGTAAACTTCACTTCGACGAGGGTAAACATTACAACTCGCACTTACTCATATGCCAAAAAATATTTCCATTTTATATCAATACATTCGTTCTATACAGACACTAACTGGGCTATCCTGGACCTTTTGTCTATCCCACTACATTACACATCTGGCCTTCCCTAGCATACCTTCAATTCGTACGATTTCTCTCAAAGGTGGATGAGACATAGGATGTGTACAAACACGAAGCATCAATCAATGATTTGTCCATATCTTCTTGAATAAAAATGCTTAAAAGTCAGAAGTTGATGAGTGGTCACAAATTACTTTGTTGGTCGTTCTAGTTTTGAACATGATAGCACCGCTGCGAATACGTTGCACATTGCTTATCTCTAACACACTCACTAGGTTGGAATTAGTATGAAAATCATGCGAACTGACAATAGTTCGAATTGTGTGCTAAGTAGGCTGCTCTAACGGGGATAATCTCGAACACAAATGTGGAGCATATTAGTGAAATTTTGACGTTTGAAAATGTTTGGGAGGTATGCCTGTAACAGCCACAAAACCCGCTGTCAGTTGAATGAGAACTGTGACTCCAACTGTCAATGTTTCAAACCTCCCATCTCAGCTTTGTTGTTGGTAGATGCCTGTCGGTTGCAAGCAGAAAATTAATCTTTTATTTCAGTCAGTAGCAAGAAACGAAAGAATTACCCGTAGTAATGCATTTCAGTCAACTCGCGCAGTTTTGCTTGGGTACATTCTTTCGAACTGACTTTAGAAGACTACTAGAGGGTCGGACGAGGTATCTAAAACGAAGAGTGTTACACTTTGATCATAAAAACTTGTGACCATAAATTGTTGGGTTAAAAATGCTAAGCGCGGTGCTCAGATTGAATGTTACAAGTGTCTGTATTCTCTAAACGATAAAATCTTTTCTATCTGGTTATATTCAGTGCCATCTTGTGCTGATCTATATTGTTTTCACTGTGATTAACAGAAAACGGGTTTAGTCAATAAGCAGCTTTGAATTGAATTGTCATTAAGTGAGGAGGACCGTAGTAGAGGTCTAACATGTGGTCTTGCCGAATAAACACAACTGATGACTAATCGCTCTATCGTCCCATATACTTTATTCAAGATTCGTCGCTCTTCTCAATTCATTCACAAGTCTGTGAAGTCAATTTCTGTGATATCTTTTGTCACTTGTCTATCGTGACCAAATGACCCAAAGAACCTTTATGATTCATGTTATATTTTGCACAGTAATCCCCCGATTTCCTGAGTAATGGTTGTTTTCTCTGTTGACTTTATTTTGAATCGTCTTCTAACAAATAATCGGAAATTGCTATTTAAGAAACTCAGTAATACCAAAATGTACCTGGCCATTAAAGTTGATTGTGTGCATTCTATGATCAATGTAACTTCACAGTCGACTGTCTGAACTACTGGTCTCTTTGCCTGTAAGTCTACCTATGATTTATGTCCGTATTTTGACAAATCGCAAACTGAAATCGCATTAAGCTGCTGACGTGCATTAACGCTGAATGACAGTCCATATAGTCTATATTCAAAAAACAACGGAAGGAAGCCGTTGTCTAACAGTTTGCAATTTACCAAACGTGAATAGATAGTGACAAGCCATGGACTAAGGGTAGTGCCATGGAACAAATCTACCATTCCTTGTTCGAAGTTTTTCAGTCTGATTATTCCAATTGAGGTGTTTGTGACATTTGAACGTGAATCTAGAATTCAAATAACATTTCTCAGTTGGCTTGGTTTGCATTATGAGTGGCGTTTGGCATGAACTAATCAAAATATACTACTTTTTAACAAGGTCGACTAGTTTGGTTCTTTTATTTTGACGTGGAAGACCTGATTTAGGCTGCTCGATTGAGATCACCAGAGCAATACTTTCTCCTCTCAACTGGACAGTCACTGGATTATTCGAGGACTTTTGTAGCCGGACCTTTAAATGTGGTCACACGCTTTTCCCCTGATTTCCTAGTGCACTAAGTAAAGGATAATCAGTGGTTCAGACTGAAGAACTTTCAAAAAATTCAACTTCCTCTTACGGACAACATAATAAGATTGATTGAAAGATTCTCGTTGAGGTTAAGCTAGTTTATCATTTTTGTGCAGAAAACCCTTATAAAAGTTAGCGGAATACGGCCGGCAAATTGTCGTCGTACTCTTTGGGTTTGCTAAGGTTTTCAGTCAACTGCCAATGAATTATTCGAAAGCCATCATTATTTTCATATCCTACCTGAGTACTGACTTATTTTTACCCTCTGCCAGTTTCTTTTTCCATCTTTTCGCTCCATCCTTATGAAAATCAAGAGGTGCCGTAAATATTTATCGTGTCTTCTTATGACACAATTACGTCCCTATTCATTTGCCATCGGATTTCGGTTGCATCCGTTGTTTGTGTGCAATCCGGATACCAGAATTCCAGACTGTAAATCTAGACTACAACCAGTGCCGACAAGAACAGGTTCGACTTCTGTAATCCCTTCAAACAAAGCGGTTAATTGGCTACGTTTTACACAAACTCTGTGACCACCGAGTTTTACTACGCTAAACAGTCAAATCATTTTCCAATTATAAATATAGATTAAACATAGTGAGTTGCACGTGCATGGTCGTGGTCTTACGGACAGACAAAGATTCTAGCAATCGTATGTAACGTAGCCATTGTATTGGCTTTTTCGAGGAGATGGTCTTAAACTACAAAGTCAGATATTCCGAAGCCGAATGAAAATGGAAACAAGTATTCACAGGTATCATGAGCTTAATACCGTTGCATTTCTTAAGAGGACAGTGTTGATTGAAATTTCAATAACTGCGTCTTGAAAGTTGGATATGTTGGTGGTAACCGAACATAAACAGATTTGTATCTTTTCTTGTGCACACCACAGTCTTGACTGCGAGCCGTACAACCTAGGGTATCTTGTCATCTTAGGATAAATAACATACCCCCTTCAACGCAACACGGACGATTACCTACTTTCTTGTTACAATGTCATGACTTGTCTTCTTTGAAGGCAAATAAACTGAAGTTAGATGTCAAGTGAAAATATACAGTTTTCCAGTTCTCTTTTGCATTGAGATTAAAGAGGTCGTCAAAGTATTGTTACGAACATCGGCTACATATATGCAGAATTCGGAATGGTGTACTCCGAATAACATCTAGCTTAAACCGCGTCGTACACATTTCAGAAACTCTCATCTTCGGAATGTAGAGGGTAAGCTTCTTTATAATAGCGAGATACACAGTCATGAAACTGAATGTAAACAGAATGCTTGTAACTGATTGCTAAAACTTTTTTCTGAAGGACAAGATTGTCTGACCGGTTGATCGCTGGACACATAATCCAATACATAAACGATCCACCAACGCAATTTCATATAATCTTGACTACATTTGAAAACTAAACTTTCAATTGTTCACCTGTTAGACTGTTCTCTGTTTTGTGGTTGAAAATACCGATTAAAACATACAGAACACCCTCCTTGCTTTCTTCTACAACGATAGTGATAGGTGATCTCGCATATCACGTCAGCAGTCGAGGGGGTCGACAGCGAATGCTTGGCATTGTGTTGGGTAGATGCATGCCCATTACAGGTCCACTTACTTATGTGTCGTCTGGACGTCAAGAAAGGTAGCTTGTTTGATCTGGATAATGAAGACTTCACTTCTAGATTAATGGGGGCTTATTTGCTGACAGATCTCACTGGTTTTAACGGACGTCTAGGTGCTTAACAAAGTCCTTTGCAGTTTGCAACCATAGGGCACCATGCTATCGCTGAATTCATACAGATATGTCGGAAAATCCTCCTGTTTATTTAGTTGGTCAAAAGGTTTGATTTGACGGAATGAATATTCTGGCCGATACCAAGCTACACTGTTTCATGGTTGAAAGCGAGATTTCAATACCGTGTTCAACAAAGAAAAAGAACCCATTATCTGGTTTTACGCTCCGAATTGTCATTAATGAGGCTATCAGCTTACCGGGGAACGTATTCTGATTGGCTGCCGTAATCGTCTCTGTTCTTCATTCGAACTGACGTTTCTACACCCACTTCCTGTTCTGCGGTTTACTTCAGAAACAGCCCGGTATCTACTAACTTGCTATGTGGATAACATAGTCTGTAAATCCCTAGCGATGTATAACTTACTGGTTTGTGTGTTCAACCAAAATGCTTGAATTCCCATTTCAATTATACTCCGTTTTATTAATATATAATACTTTCAGCTTAGGTAAACTGATTCTTCTCTACTAGCTTACTTGATTATTGGGACGTTCTGTTTGTTTCGCCCCATGAAATGTCCAGTTCTGTGTCAAGCGTGGCTGACCAGGCATCTGCTGACAAGACGTTTAACACAGTGTCTGCCAGTCATCTCCAATACCGACCTCCTGCGGTTCTCCAATGTGGGGAGTACTCAGGACTTATGAATGAAACGTTTCACCGGATTATTGCGACGGTAGTTTAGGGGACACTAAGTACAATGTATGAACACGGTTGCGATTCATACGGTATTGTTCCAGTAGCATAAAATGCGTACATTTCTTTGAATTAAACATCAAGACAGCCAGAATATCGTTTGTTTACATACCTAGTAATTTCGAAAGCGGTCATGTCTTAAAAAACGGCTAATGCGATATACCCGTTAAGATTGACGCATACTTAGAATCATTTAACGTAATCGGACATTTTGGTTTAAAATCCTGCTAATCTACAACCCAGACATCAACAGTAAAAGATGGTCAGTTTGCTGTTTCAAAAAAAATATGTGTTATCACTAAAAAGACCTCTGTGCGGCAGAAAACATAGCGGTTACTCAAAAGTTTACTCTCATAAGAAACAGTTCATAAACAGTTGTTTCCGAAGTTTTTGTTCTGACCATTAATTTGTTAGTTATTCCTTCTAAAACTTACTTTGATTGTATCTGCTGGGAGTCCGGGTTAACTGTTTACAGTGGGGGAGGGGAGAACAGATCACTGCCTCTTTTGACTCTGTCGGCTATTCTTTTCTATCTTTTTGCTCTCTTCAATTGCGGACACACAGATTGCAGAATGAATAGTTTGTATTGTTCGCACGTAGATAAAAATACCACACTCATTCTGCAATTACCTTTTTATAACACTTTAGTCCAGCTATCGACTAAACCACTGGTCCTTTATTGCTGTACACTTCTGAGCGGATGTAGTGCTTGTAATTTGTTTGGTTGGTGAATACAAGCAGAAAGTGGATAGGGCGGCTACAGATTTGCACGGGGGGGGGTCGGTGTTGACAGGACCCATAAAAGTCAGTTTAAAGTAGACACTTACTAACCCTCCCTTATGTTGCTGATAACAATGCTCTTAAGTGAGAGATACAAAAACTAGAACTATCAACTGACAGACGTAACAATTAAATGGAATGTGTTTTCAGCTACTTAACCATAATGTTTGAGTGCACTTATGCAGTTACCCAATTGCACTGTAAATAACGCCCAAATTTTGAGTGTAGAGGGATGATAGAATCTACCGGAAAGCAGTTCGTATAGGAAAACTTCTATGGTTTGGGAAAAAAAGAGAAGTCGTCTCTAAAATATTTCAAAAGTATGCCAGTAATGCTGATTTGATAGTACTTGTATGCATTTTAAACCAGCCGCTTCTAACTAGTCAATTTGTCCGTGTTCCTAGTCACCTTAAGTATACAAATGCTCCTGTGATGTTCGAAATTACCTTTCCCTGCCTGTCCTCCCAGACTATACATTATCGTATTTGCTGTTCATAAGATCGATGTTGTGATGCTTGTAATAGGTCTAACAACCGTGCCCAAGTTCAGTACAGTGTTTCCGTTTCAGCTGTACGCCACACACACACACGAACACAAACGACTCGATTACCAGTAACATTCATTTTGACAGGCTCGATCAATATCACTCTGCTTAATCCTGCTACTCTGACAAGCGGAAAATATTGTCGTGCTGTGGTCCTGACTACCCAACACAATAACAGCTTGCTGTCCAATCGATCGTTAGGACCGGTGAGGAACTGAAATTTGCCGATTTGATTCGGACATGGTTCACACCTGTCAATCAGTGGGTGCACAGTCTGTGTGTTTGTACAAGCAAGGGCACAAACATATATATATATATGTTTATGCATTTGTATATACATATATATACATTATTACGATGATTAGTCAGGTAGTATCTCATCCAACGATATACATAAGCAAATGTGGGCGGTTGGATCTCAGCTCTCACAGCACATCGTTTAGTTAGTGGATGACCAAATTTAATGTGTAGGCGGTTGTGTTTTCAGCTTAAATGTTGATCCCCTGGGAACACAACTGGTCAGACATGGACCAGTTAGGTCAAAATTTTAAGTGTGTGCCGTATCGCCGGTAAGTACCACCTTGGATGGACAGCACAGACTCGTGCAATATGGTTTTGCACATAAATTATCGAAGACGCAAACTCGCAGACTATTAATTGAAACTGGAAAGCCAACAGATCATTTGATGCTACAAACGTAAACAGCTTATTCCTCGTATTGCGGGTATAAACCCTTTTGATACGATTGTCAGTTTATATGACTCTTAGAATACTTATAATTCCAGAGTTTTCTTTTATAACTGCGGTTGACGATCAAGAGTGCGGTGCAGGTGGTATTGTGCTGAGGATATGTCGTTCATACTGTGCGGGTATAGTGACAGTAACGAAGACAGGGTACGGAACAGGTGTCACCAAACTGTATGTTATCCAAAGAAGCACAACGTTATTAATAGGAAACAGACGTAAGTTTCACTTTGGTTGAGTCTCATTAGTGATGCAAATCTACAGCTTAATGTAAGTAGAGATCCGATACATTTATAGGTAAAACAGACATGTCAAACTCAAAACGTCGTCCCTTACTTGGGTGATTTGAACCGTCGATCGATAAATGCAGGACAGTTACGCATTCACGATACACAGATGTATTAATATTCGGCTGTACTGATCGTGTTAACTCAAGTATACAACGACTTCGTTATTTCACGACATTGCTGATTTGTGAGATATTTCAGCATACAGAGATTCTTTGTTTCCTATTCATCACTTTGTTTGGTAACATCACCTACAGCTTGTGAGTCGAGTGTCATGACCACGTTTGCAATTGATGCCCCGAGCACCATGCTTCTAAGGAGTACTGTGTATTGTTTCCTCAAACGACCATTGATACAGCAGTGAAAACACAGAGGGTGGATCATGTTATATTGTTCGGTGAAGTTCAAAACAGATGTAACTTAACAGAAACACAACATCGCTGGTGTATTAGATAACTCCAAATCTACATAGCCAACCTCATTGCAAATAGACGGTGAAACGCTTTTCACTCAACGATTGATAAACAACTCAGACATCTGAAGTTGTTATTTAGCCGGACGTACTGCGTATCCTACGTCCGCGTTAACGTTAGCGATTACTAAAAGCGTTAAAATTGTCTGATTAAGATATAG
Organism: Paragonimus heterotremus; assembly: GCA_013368495.1. Taxonomy (NCBI): domain Eukaryota; kingdom Metazoa; phylum Platyhelminthes; class Trematoda; order Plagiorchiida; family Troglotrematidae; genus Paragonimus; species Paragonimus heterotremus. The sequence goes on along the minus strand of LUCH01000121.1, from coordinate 135,705 downwards.
ACAGATGATTTGCTGTCTTCCTTTTGATTGATTATGCTGGAAAGAAACACCAGCCATATGTCAAGTACTTTTGTTCTCATCCACTGTTATCGATGCAGCTATTTCATGAATCTTGTCAAACTCGATATAATGCTGTACCGAATAACACTATTCATACAAATGGTTATTAGTCGAACAGTTCAATAAGACCCTCCGTAAGTCCTTAATGATTTTTTTCTGGCTGAGTTGTTCGACTGAGGTGACGCAGAATTGATTGTCGTACTTCTGTCAATAACTTCAGACAGCCTGTTGGTCTATACACGTACCAGTTCTGATTGACTTTACTTAGCCCTCAATTTTATCGCAAATACATATGAATACTTAAAGCGGCCGACTTCTTAAATTGAAAGCACTGATTACGGATAACTTTTTCAATTGTTTTGCTAAAACACTTTTGCCGTAATTGTGAATTCACGAAAACTCAGAATTGTCCATAGAATGCTACCAGTTTAATGTCATCATTAACCAATATGTAAATGTACATTGGCATAACTTACTTGGCTGGATTTGTAAGACAGTTGGGATTTTACAACGTGTGATTTTTATCGGGAGTAAATTGAACACTAAGATAATGCTCGCAAACAATAATTATTTCACAGATTTACGATATATTTTTCCACAGGGCTTTTAATGTTGGATGTCATGGTGCATTTGAAACGTATGTTTTCACTTATGCCAATAGGTTGAAGATAGCAACCATATAAAAGTCACAACAGAGAGTTCAGATTCCTTGAAGTGGTCACTAGTTAGTTTCAGTTCTGATCCTTGAAGGCGTTGCCAGCATTTATTTAGTACCATTGATGAGGTAGAGTAAAATGTAAGTAGGCTGGAGGAACTGCTCTGAAATTTCGTTTTCACTAACCTCAGCTCAATCAGTTTCTAACATTAGGTGATGCGCGCAACTCAATAAAAAAGACAAACGTAACATAACATTAAAGTTCCGTGGATGTCACGTATATTTATGTAAATGAATGAAGGACATTCCGCTTTATATACCAGTCTGAAATTGTTGACTTAATCCGTGCTGTGTTCATGTATGTTGACATGCTATATATGTTCGCAAATCTGGTTATTCAGCAGAAAGCTGCTGATGTAAAACGTTTGGAAAACGTATAAGTGGACAAGACGTACTTACTTCTTCTGACATCCAGGTCAGTTACTGTATGATATCGATGAGAAAATACCTAATCTCTGGACTCAGCAAATCACAATTGACTAAGGATCTTCTCATGGGGTTATCGGGTATAGTAACCAAGCCTTCAGTGTTCTGAGCCTTGAACCGAGCTGCTAACTGACCATGGGATGTTCGGCATCTATGTATCTTTCTTGTAAATAGGGAGCCGGGAGTTAAGTAACTGGATACTGACGTAATCGGCGTCTATGAACTAAGCAAGGCTGCATTATACTTCTTAGTTTTCCAAACATTTTGAAAGTAATTTGGTACAAAATATAAAATAATTATATCTAAAATGTATCCAGTCTCTGGTTTATATATAGGACCAACGTAAACTCTGAACTCACAGGCCAACTAGGGAACACGCATGAGGAATGCAAATAATTAAACGCAGAGGTTACTGTCAACATTTATTTCAACTGACGTGAACAGTCCATCATGCTCGCTCAAGGTGACATCTGATAAAGTGCCGCACTTTGAGACGCATGCGCAGTTCCCAATCCGTGACTGCACCCCCGATGCACTTTTACCCCTGTCCAGTAGCTAGTACAATAAAACAACTGATTTTTCCCCGTATGAGAAAGATCAAAAATTAGTTAATGTGTTTCGAATATCACCAAGACAACTGTGTCTTCGCGAATAACATATGGGGGGGGCACATTTAATTCTAAGTTCATGTAGAAATGCAAGACAGCGTTTCCTTCAACAAATTTGAACAGAAAAGTCAGAAACAGATTTTTGCACAACGTATCTCTCGAACTCATTTTGCTGCATCTCATCAGGTACATACTACAGTTTATATAGCAACGCTCAGTGGAGGTTGTGAACCTAAATGAAAAACTCAACAAATACGCAAATTCACACGCATCCATGCTCATCAGTTACCCGAGCAATCTGATATTGTTGCACAATTCTTTCTGTACGCAGAAAGGTGGCTTCCAATTGTTAATTGTTACCCTCCCTGCAAACCGGAGACACCGTCAGTTGTTATTGCTTAACCTCTCCGAAATACCTTTTCCTGGTTCATTTGAGAACGACGTGTCAACAGGTGTCGAGCGGTAGACAACGCCGTTCACTGATTACTTGTCACACTTTGACCTGAGTTCGACATTGTGGTATCCATGATC